>BJBW01005763.1:5072-32656 GCA_004320125.1 Scolopax mira
TGGATTCATTCCCTTTCTCTCCCTTTCTTCCTCCGTTCCCACTGTCAGCAAACCCACCCTCCCCAGGCCGAGCATGAGGCACAGAGAACAAGCTCCACCACACATAGGGCAAGGTCCCCGACATGCACAAAAACACCATATTTGGCCAGTTTGAGCCAGAGTTGAGGGAGAGCTTGCCAGAAGGAGAATCATGCAATTTAAACTGAAAGAGAGTGAGTTTAACCCTTCATTTATAAATACAATGATAAATCACCCAGGGAAATTTAAACACAGAAAGGTTGCAAAGCTAAACACATGCTGCTGCCATCCCAGGCAGCAGAGTAACACCAACAGGCAGGAGAGGATGAGGGCGACAGGGGGGATGATAGAGGGGCCAGGTTGCCCTGTCAGTTGGAATGATTCAGGTCAGGGAGATGAGAAAAGCTGGTTTATACTAAATAACACTCGCTCCTGTTTGTTAATGTCCTTTTCAACTTTCCGATCCCAGAGAGTGTCTCTTGTTCTCCATCTCCAGGTCTGCACGCAGAGATCCTATCAGCACACACCAATAAATAACCCTTTTGGAGAGCAGTTAGGACAAAGCTCAGGTGCCTGACCTGCCCTTTTCTTTTGTATCCCATCACTCAAATTGCTGAGCCAGACCCAAAAGTCCCCTGGGTCAAGGAAGTGAGCCCTGTTGACTTCAGTAGGTTGAGGTTAAAGGCTGACACCAAGCAAAAATTTGGGTGGAACGAAACACAGGATGGTCAGGGATATTCTCCTGGGGCAGCCATAGCTCTGAGCTGCCCGTTCTAAATGAACAAGTGTGATGCCAAGCAGCGAGCGAGGGAGGGAAGAGGCTGCAGGAGCTGGTTTCAGCTCACAGTGACCATCTGTTTCCCATTTGGCCATTTGGCCCAAGAACGATGGAACCATTCGTGTCACGCAACAACGAGAAAGTATTTCAGAGAAAGTCCCCCCTCTCCCAGCGCTGAGCAGGAACCTTTATCACAACAAGGGAAACCGGGTCAACTTCCAGTCTCCGTCCCTCCCCTTATCCCATTTCTACCCAGATGCCTGCTGTACTTTTAAGGAAATGCTACCCACGTTCTCCCAGACAGACAGACAGACAAAATCCAGCCTGAGAGGTATAATATAACAGCATAGGCCAACCGGGGCGGTCAGAGAAGGATGCGTGTTTACCCATCTTGGGCTTTGCAGACTGGCAGCTCCAAGAAACAGGGATTTCATGGAAATATGGGGGGGGGACAATTCTGAGAGCTAAATTAGGCATGAAGAAGGCTGAGCTCCAAACTCTTTGAAGATTTTAGGAAGGGGGTTAGCACAGGAGATCTTTGCTCCATAAGCAAAGGTGACTGTGGTTCTTATAGAGCTGCATGAGCTCGGTCAGAGCCACAAGCAATAAATGTATGAAAAATAGCAAAATAAAAGTTTGCTGCAGCTGCAAAGTTTCTCATGTCTTTATCCATGGCTCCCACTGGCTGCTCTACGCCACCACTCCATGGCAATGGGTCACTGAACTGACTCTCTTTAACACCTGCATGAGTATTTCTGATGGAAGAGAGAGACCTGGTCGGTGTAATTTTTTGGCAGGGGGGTGGGTGGAGGCAGGCAGAATTGGAAATCATTGGAAATGTTTGCTTTTCCTCAGATGCAAGGTCACGCTGCCATTCTGTGCCTCGCTTGGCCTCCTGCAGAATGGGGAAACGTACCTTTGTCAAGTGCTTGGAGACCCACGATGGAAAAACACTTAGTAGCTGTTAACCAGGGGTTGGTCCAGCTCCATCTCATTAAAAGCACTCCAAGGAATGCTGCTGCTCTGCCAGCACAGCTCTCTGACCCCTCTGCTTGTGAGCCACGAGATGAGGGCAGTCCCACAAAGAAAGGAAAAGACCATTCACCCAAACATCCATCCTTAATAATTTGATTAGAGGAAGACTTTTCCCACTGCAGCCCCAGAGGCAGCTTTTCCATGGCCTGTCAGGGAGGAAATCTTCAGGATTAATTAAATTTGCTGGGACTGCTTTCTTTTAATTGCTTGGATTTTGAGTTCAGACAGGGCAGCGACAGACTGGGAAAAGGCACAAACTCTAATTCAGCTCCTCCCTTGTATATTCAATTTGGTAAACAACATGCTACCTGGTTTTTTAGCTGTTTACTGTATTTGGAGTTTATTTCCCTGCACATGGGGCTCAGTGGAAGAGGTGAATATGTCTGTCACCACACTGCATGTGCTGATGATTTTAATTCCTGTGTATGGTCAGTATTCCTAGGGGATCTTTTTCTATTAGTCTGTAAAGTGACCTATGCATCTCGGTAGCATTTGTGAGGATTAGGAACATCTGAACGCATTTTGAGTTACCAATTTCACTGAGGCAGAGAAGGAAAAATGTGAAACGAACATCAGGTGTTCATGAGAAAGGACCTGAGCCTGAAAGAAAATCTCCCAGCAGAGGCAAGCTACTAAAAAGCTGTAAAGTTACAGCAAACGGCCAGTGCCTTAGAATTACAATAAGACAACAAATGTATACACAACTCAATACACCCTCGGGCACCCTAAGGGATGGGATGGGTGATTTTGTCTTCTCCCCTTGTCCAATTCTTGGTATGAACACAGATACATAAGCTTATGCTGCACTCGAGGGGCAACAAAGTCTTGATTTCTTGGTTTGCACTAGTGCAATGGCTTTCACCATGCTCTTCTTGACAGCATCTGCTAAGAGAAATCTGGAAGCAGATCCAGGCATCTGCTCTTTTCCGTTTGTTTTTGTAATTAAAAAGCAAAGCAAACAGAGATGATCAGAGGGTGAGATTATTAGAAAATCATTAGAAAATGGGCCAGCATTCTGCCTCCTCCCCATGCACCTTCATCAGGTGCCAGACTTTGGAACTCTGCTACCTTCAGCCAGTCTTGGGTCCAGCTTTCCCTGTTACTCCCTGAGCACGTGCTTAGGACAAAACATAAAGAGACAAGACTCTCCCCCAGGAGTCTACAGGCTCAGTCAGACCCAGACAAAACATCATCACCCCGTGGGCTGCTTTGGCTGCCACCAGAGATCAGTGCAGGGTGAGGTAATCTGGTCATTCCCGAAATGCAGGATGTGCCAGAGATAGCCTAAGTGCAAAAGTGGACACCAGTTAGGATTACTCCTCTTTGCCAAGCAGTTCTTTGGTGGTGTGACCTCAGGCTTCAAGGTGTCATGAATGAATGACTCAGATCACAACATGATCTGAAACTGGGCCAGCCCTAAGGAGGGCTTTATGATTCCAATAGACAATTCAACTACTTGGGTTTGAGAGGCTACCTAAACAGAAAAAAAGTGCCATTTGAACATAAATATCCTTCCAAGCTCAAGGATATTAAACCCCAGCTTTTTCTTTCACATCACTTCCATAGAGAGGCAAGAAGAAACTTAGAGCTATCACCAGAATCCAGGCCAACAGAAATAAGCTCAATCATGATGGAAAAGTCACTTCTCCAAGAATTTCCAGAGGGAACTTCACACCTGGCTTTCTAAATTCTGAGTCCCAATCTCTGCTTTTCCTCAACAAATGTTCTGCTTCATGCTCACCTGGCTTGAATGAACCATGCAGAATAACCATGACTAGGCTGTAACATCCCATGAGGACTCTTGATCTTGAATATTGACCATTTACCAAACTTATTTAATTTCCAGCCCTCTCCAAAGTGAGAAGCAGGAAAGCACCCACACTTTGGTCACTTTAGTCCTCCACCAAAGCCTGTCTGGCCATGTTGCATGACCCCATTCACCAGTACAGGCCGGGAACTGCTCTAATGAAAAGGACATGGGTTCATGGTGAAATTATGGTGAAGTTTGGTGAATCTTAGGCTGGAAAAGAACCAGCAAGCAGCATGCACTGCAGATGAGGCAAAGTACATACTTGCTACATTAGGAGATTCGTGGTCAGTAGATGGAGGGAAGTTATTACCTCCATTGATTCATCACTGGTGAGGTGTCCAGTTTGGAGTCACGTTGTTCAGGGGAATGTTGAAAGACAGAAGAGGGTCCAGCAGAGGCTTTCCCAGGATGGGAGGAATACACCAGTACAGGCTTCGACCAAACAGATAGAAAGTGGCATTGCAGAGGACTTAGGGATCCTGATGGATGCCAAGTTGCACATGAGCCAGCAATGCACCCTTGGGAGAAAGGCCAACAGCCTCTTGGGTTGCCTTAGGAGGAGCATTTCCAGTGAGTTGGTGGAGAAGGTCTTTCCCCTCTCCTCAGCTCAGGTCCCCAGATCTTTACTCCAGGGAGCTGGAAGTCTTCTGCTTTTGCCAGGAGGTGCGGAGGAGCTCAAGAGCTTGAGAGGTATGGCTGGTAGGGATTTGTAGTTCACTAGCCCAACAAGCAAGCGTTTGGTGGCTGAGCATGAAAAGGCTTTGGCACTTGTCAGGCAGGTTCAGAGCTGCTGTGATGCTCTCTGTTCCTGCAAAACATTTGCTTTTGGCCAGCAGGAACTCTCCCGAAGATCCACTTTTCACTGGAAGGCTTCTGACCTTCTAGGTAACTTCCTCCTCTGCTTCGTACATGGCCACCCACTTCTTGAAGCATCTCACAGGCAACGAGACTCCTTTGGTCCATCCTCCCAATAACCATAAGCAGCAAAAAGGATTAGTGTAGCCAAAAACACAGCTGCCAGAGGATGGGAGATGACCGGGGGAGATAGATATCCATATTCACTTTGCAATTCAAGTTATCCTCATCAAGACACACAGCCCGGGCACACTGAGGTTCCTGAAGAGCCCTGGAAGATGTTTGCAGCTCCTTGTCTCCTAGCCTTTCCACACTTGGCTCTCTGGTAGCAGGGATTTCAAACCCTCATAACTCAAGTCTTTCAGCATCATTCTAGGCTGATTCAAGCTGATTTTTTTTTTTAACCTCAAAGTCCTGCTCAGCCACTTTGAGATATTCCAGACATTTTTCAACCATTTATTTTTATTGAAACCAGCCAAGTCTCTGTATATATTGGGCGCTTTTTTATCTTTTTAATATACAAATCAGTTTAAAATAGTGTGTAAGTCAGGAATGATTTGCAAATTAAACTGTCAAACCCTGGCAGGAGTCATTGCTGACACCCTTGGTTTGAAATCTCCCGTCTGCTGTTGCTGTGTGTGCAGATCTCTAGAAGATGCCACACAACCTGCTTATGTTTTCTTAGAAAATTCAGCCATCCTTTGATTTTAGGAAAGTCTTACAGTTCCTGAAAATGCTGCTGTCTGTCACTCTGATGGGATCACCTGGCCAAGGGAAGGGATATGGTATTTTAGGAGTCAGACACTGGGGCTATGGTTGCACCAATAGCTTGGGCAAATATCTTCTAGCTGCCAGCACTATCCTGCTCCTATAGTAGGGCAGGAAGAGTCAAGAAAAAACTGCTCCAATGGAGGAAGAACTCCACAGAATAAGCACCATGTTCAGGAAATAAGACTTGGTAAGAGCCTCATGTTGACCTGACCCTCCCTGTCACAGCAGAAAATGGCCCGTGTCCCCCCGTGAGCATCAAAGCACCCTGTTTAGACTCAGTAACTCTGTCTTCTCAGAAACCCTGTTTCTCTGGACCATTTGCAACACAGTTCATTCAAACATGACCACGTGTGATCCCCCCAACTTTCCCTTCTCCTTTGCTCCTCTTGGTACAGTTCACTCCTCTGTGGTTGATCAGGCCTTAAAACCACTTGTGCACAGGGCAGAGGAAGCGAGGATTGTGTGTCTAGAAAATATGCATCTAGAACCACTGCAAGTATTAATTACATACCTAGGTATTTTCCTAGAGATTTTTGGCAATACTGTATTAACAGATGACACATTGGCAGTATATACAACTACTGAAGATGTACAAATACATTTGTTAATATGTTCTTAAGTGACAATATTTTGAGCCCTCGTGAATGCTGACCTAACCATCAATATATCTATGTCTCTTTTCTTCCAGATCGCTGGGAAGTGTGCAACCATGCCAACCTCTTCCACCCAACTGCCAGCCCTTGACTATATGAACTCCACCCAGCAACCCAACTCCAGCATCTACTTGTTCTCAAAGTTCATCCACCCCGACAAAGAACTGTACACAGAATTTTACAGACTGTGGATTGCCCTGATGATAGTCAATGCCATCATTTTCCTGGTGGGAGTCGTGCTGAACAGCTTGGCGCTGTACGTCTTCTGCTTCCGTACCAAGACCAAAACCACCTCTGTTATTTACACCATCAACTTGATTGTTACTGATCTCCTGGTGGGCTTTTCCTTGCCTGTCCGGATCATCATGTTCTATAGTGCAGGGGACTGCCTCAATTGTTCTTTGGTTCATATCTTTGGCTACTTTGTCAACATGTACTGCAGCATCCTCTTCTTGACATGCATCTGCGTTGACCGCTATCTGGCAATTGTACAGGTGGAGGCCTCACGTAAATGGAGGAACCCCACCTGTGCCAAGGGCATCTGCGTCTTCATTTGGATCTTTGCCACCGTGGTGACTTTCTCCATCCTGACCATGGCAATAAAGTTTGCTGAGTGCTGCCTCTCCAAGATTCTAGTCCTGATGGTCTGCGAGTACTTCTTCCCCCTCATCATAATCATCTTCTTCACCACCAGGATTATGTGTGCTCTGTCCAAGCCCAGCCTCATGCACCAGAGTCGGGAGAGGAGAATGAGGGCTGTGCAACTCCTCATCACCATCCTCATCATCTTCATGATCTGCTTCACTCCTTTTCATGTGCGACAGGTAGCAATCTCCATCAACACAGGCATGGCCCATGATGTCAGCCTCCTCGTCTACCACGTGACAGTAACTCTGAGTAGCCTCAACAGCTGCATGGACCCCATTGTCTACTGCTTTGTCACCAATAACTTTCAGTCAACCATGAAAAACATCTTCCGGAAAACCGAAGCAGAGCAAACCAGTGTGGACATCCTGGGTATGAACAAGAGCTCCAAGGGCCCCAATGCAATCATCGCCTTCTCAAACACAATAGGAGGCCCTGTGAGCTTGCCATCACCAAGCAGCGTCCAGATATAACCACATCCGATGGGACATGCTGCCATAAACCAGTGCAATGATGCTGGAATATTGCTAGGATGCACAATACCATTGTCTTTGTTTTTCAGGCCGAGGTTCAGAATGACAGTGGTGGAATTTATTCCTCAAAAACATTGTGGTCTGTTTGGAAAATGGAACTTGGAGTGCTGTTAGTACCAATATCCAAAAAAAAAAGTCTATTAATTACTGATCCCAACAGGAAAGTTTTCTTTGTATTTTAATACAGACGTTTTGCTAGCAACAAATTCTTTACTGTGGTTTTTGTGTGTGCGTGTGTCTGACATCGTAATGGAACGCTCCCAGGGTGACTTAGGAAGCAGGAAATCTCTGTTTTCTATGAAAGCCTTTGGGTCTTGGGCATGTACCTCAGAGTAAACAATAAGAGATGTTTACAGAGATATCCACTACAAAGATATTAGATGCCAAAGGAGTGGGGGAGAAAGTATTCCAACCCACCTGTCATTAGTAACTAGTCATTTGTCGATGAAAAATTCTGAACCTTCTCAGGGAAGAGAAGATGAAGTCAAGCAGTAAAGCGTCCTCTGACTATTTCAGCCATAAGGAAAAATACAAGTGTATATGCTTCCATATACATTGTCTGGATCTGGGGAGAGGTTAAGTACATGTTCCACCTTCATTTGGATCACTACATTCCCTAAACTGCAAATGAGCATGCAAAAAAGCTGTGAAAAATGAACATGCTTTCCAGCAAAGTCTGCTGTTATGCAGTTTTTCCCTGAAGAACAGCCAAGATGAAAAGCAGAACCAGGTTATGATGCTACATTACCCTTGTTTGATTTTTCTTCCTGGCATGTTGTGGAATCAGGGCTTGCTCTCCTAATTCCCACTATCAGTCCATCCACTCAGTCACTCAAGCACTGATGCTTCCAAGGGCAGAAAAAGAACCTATCTCAGGCATCCAGGTTAAAATTCGCCCCAGCACAAAGCTTATGGGATGATTTAAGAGCCATGTTTAAAAGGTATGCGAGGCTAAGGATGCCAGAAAATTCTGTCCACAGTAGGGGGTAAATGTTTTAGATTACACTGTACCAATTAAGCAATGTGAATACAAAAAGTTACCCTGGGAAAACAGCATAACCTGCAGCATGAACAGCAGCAACTGGTGTTGCTGGTCCCCGTCTCCTCACTCACACACTTATTGTCGCTCCAGCTGGAACTCTACTATGAATTCATCAAGTCTAGTGAGCAGCTTTTCCTGGGACTCACTGGTGTTAGCATTCAGAATGACAGTCTTCACGGTTGGTCCAAGCTGGAGCTCAGTTTCTCCAGGGTTTGACCTTGGGACAGCCATCTCCATTTCACAGGAACCCAACCCATTCTTCAAAGTGTCCCTTGCAACTGAGTTTGCCTCTTGCAAGACAAGACACATATGTTTCCCCTAATCAATCCAATGATAATAAAAATGGAATGGTCAATATCACTGCAATACAGAGATCTATCCAGTGAGGAGTAGAGTTGTCCCTGGGAGCACTGGGTGTTCCAGTTTCTGTTTCAGGCATTGGAATTCATGGAAAGTGATTCAGCTTATGGAAACAGAGATATCCCAGCTGAGTGAACTTGGTCTCCACACTGTGTAGGTCTCCAGGGATGTAACAGGACCCTAGACACCAGCTGCACATGGAGATACTTCAATGCATGCATCTTAATCCAGCACCAAAGTCTCCCAAGGGAAGGACTCAGTCACCAATAGGACAGTGCCTAATACTCCAGTAGGCATGATGGGGTGTCACCACCCCTCCAGCTCCTGCTGCACAAGACTGTGGTTCCCCTGCAAGTGCTGTACTGTCTTGATAGCCCTACATAGAATCATTCAGCTGGAAAAGACACTTGGGATTATCGAGTCCAACCATGGTACCCTCAGGTATCCTAGAGCATTCACTTCTGCTTGGGCAGCCAAGTCCTGTGCCCAAAATAAAATGATGTATCTGGAAGCTACAAATGGGCAGCGTTTGGTCAACTAGGGTGGGTACCTGCAGGTCTCACCCAGAACATCAGCATAACACTGTCAGCTACAGTTGGTCAATTATGTTAGGCTCTCGATCATCCTGGTACACAGCAATCACCACTGCTGGGTATGTGACCTCTTTAGGGCTTTCCCAAGAAACACAGAGGATTTTTCCTCCCAAGAAGCTGTGATAAGTGCCATCAACACTGTGGCACTATCCACAGAATGCAAGACTGTTGTCCTGGTTTCCCATTGTTTCCCATTCTAGACATGGCCACGAACATAGTGAGCCTTCCCAGGGACCAATTGTACTGTGTTTTCCTTCTGCCTCATCTATTTCCTTATTCATCTGTAAATCACTGACATGGGCACCCAACAGCCAACACCACCCTCTCAGCAGGTCAATACTAAATGATGCAGTAGCACACATGGATTAGGCTCTGATTTCTCAACCAGACTGGCCACTTCACATTTCTGCCACCCTTTTCCACCAGCCCCTCATTTGGAGAGCATATTCTATGCCTCGAAAGTCTGCACTTCCCTGTAAATCCCAAAACCTCATGCCCACCAACCCACTCTCAGACCTTTCCACACCACCTGAACCATTTGTCATGAAAATGGGTGTCACACATACAGAGCTGATAACAGTACTATCTTTTGCCAAGGCTACTTCAGAGAAGCAGGAGGAAAAGTGCAGGCTCAGTGCACAGCTTATTTTAGGGTGTTTTTTGTTCCAACAAGCCACAGCTTCACACCTCCCTTTATTTTGTTATTGACAGTATTTTTGCCATATACAGAAATGCCTGAACATCTTTCTCAGTGCCATTGCTCATTTGAGGTCAGTATAAAATCTCTAAGATTATTTGCTTAGATTTTTAAGTTCATAAACAGGGTCTCAGTTGAAGCTCCGTCTTTCTGCTGGAAACTTAACTTGTAGTAGTCTGAATTCCCTTTACTGTCAGCATATTATTCACTCCCCTGAGTGAATAAAGGCCCCCTGAAACTGGATAATTCTCTTTATTTGATAATGCCTGTTGCCTTGCCCAGAGTTTTCAGTTATCCTTCATTTCATACCAGCTCCACAGCAGGGCCTGGTCCTTTATCAAGGACACAGCCTCCAAAAATCAGGAAAAGGCTAAATCATTCCCAAACTAGCCTATTCTTTCAGAAACTTTTTCTGGTCTCTGTTTAATCCATATCATTTACACATCTTGGTTTTCCTCCGGGTACACCATTTGCTAAACTTCTGACCCATTTAAAGCCACCCATTTCTGCTCAGAGCAGTGTTGAAAAATAGTATTGAAAACTCAGCTATCATCAGAAATACTCCTCCCTATGGCAGAGTTTTAGTGAGCACCTTCCACTCATTGCTGCTGAAGCCTCCCTCAGTTTTTATTAGGAAAGATTTCTTCACTGAAAGTGTTGTCAAGCATTGGAACAGGCCACCCAGGGAAGTGGTGGAATGACCATCCCTGGAGGTATTTAAAAGATGGGTAGACATGGTGCTCACAGACATGGTTTAGTGGTGGCTTTCACAGTGTCAGGTTAACAGTTGGAAGTGATGACCTTAGAGGATCCTTCCAACCTAGAAAATTCTATAATTCTATTCTGTGTTTCTAGAGATTGGGGCCAGGTGTCTTGCCCTTGACCTGCACCGTCTCTCTGCTCAGAGCATCTTCTTGGGCTGCCCCTTAGCAACCACCAACACAGGGACTGCAATAGTCCTGCTCCTACCCCAACTCATTGCCCATTCTCAGATGAGAACAGCACACCCACAGCCACACACAACACAATAGGGAAGCCTCCACAGGGAACGCGAGTACCTCCACACACCATTAGATACACACAGAGACTCCTAAGGTAAAGCACATAGAAGTCAGCTTTTACAGGGCAGACTTTAATGCAGAGTATTTAAAGATTAGATGCCAAATTCCCAAGGGTTTCAAACTAAATCAGGCACTTAACAGCCTTTGAGGATCCGTATCATTACCCAGAGGCTGAAACAGTAATAGGGATGAATGGGCATTGAGTATCATACTATCACCACCAAGTCTGCAATAGATGGAATATGGCATTCCCTAAAGAGCTTAATGGCAATAAAGAGCTCTGTAAAAGCCCCAACCTTTCAGGGGAATTACAGCATTCATTCTTCTTTGATGTGCTGTGGTTCTCTTGTGCATCTAAAATCCTATAAAGGGAATTAGAAATATCCTCCTCTACCAGCTGCCCAGAGGCTAGCAAAGAAAAGACCATGAAAAATTCTCACATATATTTCCTGGGATCTCAACCATTCCTTGGACAAGAGATTGCTGCTAAACCATGAGCTTACCTGCCTGTGTCACAACACACAGATGTCCATAGTCTTTCTTTGTGCCAGGGGATGGGTATCCAGGAGTAAAGTTTGGTCTCTTTCTCTCCTTGCTGTGTCTCACCTGCATTGCAGCTCTCAGGCACGCTGCAAACATAGCTGGGGCCAGCAAAGCCAAAAACCTCCAGTTCTACACCAGAAAAGTAGCCCCTGACTCCACACATGGGGTTATCTGCCAGACTAGCTTCCTCCTGGTCTCCAAGCAAGCTCTGCTCTGCCCTCCCTCCACAAACATTTTGAGAACTACAGAGAGAAAGCAGCACAGTTAACTGCAAAGGCAATTTATTCCTTCCTTGTCCCTTTGGGGTTTGCTGTCCCTTAAATGTACACACAAGAGTCTCATTAGTCAGCCTAATCAGCATTAACAAGCATTGTTGGCAGGTGTGGGCTCCACTTGAAGAAAGGCTGAAGAAAGTGGAATTGCCCATATGAGGGCTACCAGCACAGGCCACCTGCATTAGCACTAACGAGACAGGGGTCTGAACCCTGCCTCTTCTGTACCTGTTGGTTCCCTCCTTTCAGCTGTAAGGGCAGAAGTGGGTTTGGGCAAGGATTTGGGAGGAGGAGGAGGAGGAAGAAAAGGAAAAAGAAAAGGCAGGTCAGATTCCCCACAGCTGCTTCAGGATGAGGGAAGTTGAGGAAGACCTTGCAGAGGAACCAGTGCCCCAGACAATGTAATAATGGAGGAGGAATGGAGAGGGAGCTAACGGGTTAAACACAGAGGGGAGGGCTGGTGAAAACAAGGATGAGGAGGCTAATACACGGGAAAGTGGCCAGGGAACACAGGGACCTGATAATCCAGCAAAGGACAACACAGGGAAACAAGTGAGGGCTTGGCTTGCTTTTTGCCTTCTGGGCATCATTAGTCCCAAAACCAGGAGCTCTGGGGAGGATTCCAGGGCTTGGATCAGAGCTGGAAAACTCCCATTTTAGGAAGAAAAAGCCTAAAAGCAGAGCACTTTATCCCCTTCCCATGGTGAGGCCCAGGAAAGGGACAAGAGTGATCTCCCCACATCCATCTGAATTTTTGTGGTCTTGCGGTAGAAGACGGGAAGGATTCCTGTGTGCTGGGAAAGATGAAGAGGGTGCAGGGGGCGCAGGAGGGGATATGGTGGGGTGTGTGTCCTCATGGCCCAGTAGCAGCATCTATTGTGTATGTACATGAACTTTTAAATACCTCCAGGGACGGTGATTCTACCACTTCCCTGTTTCAATGCTCGATAACACTTTTCAGTGTAAAAAATTTTCATAATATCCATCCTAAACCTCCCCTGATGCAACTTGAGATCATTTCCTCTTGTCCTATCATCTGTTACTTGGGAGAAGAAACCAACCCTCACCTCGCTACAACCTCCTTTCAGGTAGCTATAGAGAGCGAGAAGGTCTCCCCTCAGCCTCTTTTTCTCCAGGCTGAACAACCCCAGCTCCCTCAGCTGCTCCTCTTAACACTTATTCTCCAGACCCCTCACCAGCTTCATTGTCCTTCTCTGGACACGCTCCAAGACCTCAATGTCTTCTAAGAGTCTCTAACTGTTTTGATAATCTGCCAATATACCAAGGTCTTAGATGATGAAACTATCCTTCTTCAGGGTGATGGACTATAGCATCAGAGATCAGATTAATTTAATCACCCAAGACTTCATATTGGGAAGGGCAGACTGCTGTCCATCACCTGTCAACATCAGGCCACAGAAAAGCAAAGGGAAATATTTACCATAGGTGTTCAGTTTAAGCTCCATTAATAGCATGAAATTAAACAACTGGCAGCCCTTTCTGGTCTGCTTTCTTCATTGACTTGACAATATAAGGCCATCTTGGCAACAGCCCATCAAAAAAATCAAATGTGCTTAGGACCACAAGGAGAGATGAAACAAAGGGACAGTGTGGATCCCCGTCACACTTCATGTTATGTCCTTTTGATTCAGTTTGAGCTAGACAAAGAAATCTCTTTACCAGCCTCCTTCCAGCCCTATCACCCACTCTGTCCAGTTTTCCCAGGTAACACATCCAACTTCCAGCTCCTATAACAGGGTTGAATGGGATGTGAAATGGTGATTTTCTTTGAGTGCTCTGCTCTTGACTACAAGATGTGAAGGAGTCGGTGTGGTGCAGCACGTAGGCCTTTTGCATGGAGGGAAAGGCGTCACTTCAGGAGAGCTTTCTGGAGACCTGGCTTGATGCTGCTCATTATAAGATAAATGTGGGTAGAGAATGGGCTGCAGCGCCGTGCCTCAGTGAACAAACACAATCCAGAGTTTGATTCTCCTATGGTTTATGAAGGGAAGTATATTTGAGCACCAGCTGACTCTCAGCCAGCCATGTGAATGAACCATGTTCCATAAATGTGTAGATCTGCTAGAAGAGGTGGTTTATTTTGCCAAAATAACAATCAATATCCAAACACATCTTCACCGACCATGTCACCTTTGCTCTTCTCAGCAGAAACAGCCAAAGAGCAAGCATTAGTCTGAGCTCCAGCCCAAGAAGAGGTATTCTTGGGGATGCCCTAAAGACCTTGCCTCTCTCCCTCACAGAAGACCCCTTGTCTTCTCTTTCATCTCTGAGTGTACCCTAACAGGACTTTCCTGAAATGACTTTAAAGCAACCAAACGAAATTCCCTCTACATGATTCAAGCACCCAGGATCAAAAGAACAGCCAAGACTTTACTCAGAGCAGCTTCACTTCCATCTCCTCCAAAAGAGGCCTCTAAAACAGACCTAGAAGTGCTTGTTTGTCTCTACAGACAGAGAAAAGTGGAGGTTGCTGCAGGTCAGTTAAACAGATTTCCCCAAGAGACACTTGCCCAGGGGAAATCCATATCAGAGTAGGGCAGAGCATGAAAGCCTTGGGCCAGAGCCCGGCCATTGGCTCATCCTTCCTTTGATCTCACAGGCAGGTTCTCTCCAGCCAGAGAAGGACCCCTATAAATTCACTCATGAGGCTCATTAGAGAGGAGCCAAAACCAAAGCCCAGCATCCAACCCTTTGACATTTTGGATAGCTGAGACTGCCCAAAAACCCGGCTTCCCAGGGCAGGCCTCCCTTGATTGATATTATTTAGAGTTGGAAATGCCACCCTGCCAGCAGCGCTTGGAAAACACGGCGGCCCTCAAGACGCCGGTTCAGACGGGTTCCTCCTCACAGCTGCCCCTTCGCAGTGCACACGGTAGGAATCTGTTGATAGGTTCTTGACAGAAGTTATGGCTTGTTTATCTGGTAGCTTTACTTTGTGCCTCCTGCCCAACCCGGAAACCCTTCCTCTCCTAACCTCTTGGCCTGCTATTGTATACAGACTCGTCTACGCGATAATTTTGGTAACCATGCTTCATCTTATGACAAACAGTGCATAAAGCAAACAGATCGGTATTGTCATAATTAAAGCAAACTATTGGATGGTTTATCTATTCAATCCCAACAGTTCTGCCACTGCTAACGCATTACCTGGCCTGCAGAGGTTTCAGTGAGCTGCTGTAGGGTATATTAACCCATGCAATATCAAGCCAGACACAATGACTCTGCTGCCACCCAAAGCTGGAAGGTCTTGGAAGCCCACAGCACTTCTTTCTAGGGCTCCTGCATGCCTAACAGATGAAAAAGCCTCACGAAGTCATCCCAGCATCTGGGGATGGAGCCCCTTTTACAGAAAAGCCTGCTGTTTAGCCATAACATGCCTGTGGGGTTTAGGGAAGATAAAGCACCTTCTTTGTCTTCACAGTGTTACATTCCAAGCCACAGATATTTGCTTCGTCTTTGTCTAACAGATTACTACACCCCCGAATGCCAGATTTTTTTTCTCCCAGCAAAGGTATTTGTAAACAACACTCCATTCCTGCACTCTGAAAAAAAATTAAATTGCTCTGTCTCTTCCTATGAGGCATGTTTCCAGGGGCAGACTTTCTGGTGGTTAATTGCTGAGCTGTTTCAGATGTTTCAGCTGACTTTTTCAAGCGGGGCCATCAGAGAGAGATGGGGATGGGAGACAGAGGAGTGTGAGGCCATCAATTGGTTTAATGAAAGTTAAACCCCTTATTTCACACTGGGGCAGATAGAAGGTGACACAGCTGACTCTCAAGGACCATGGTGCTTCTCTACCCACCACCCAGAAGTCCAGGTGGGTAGCTTGCATATCAGCAATGCGTATCCTTAACATTTTTTAGCTTCCTTTCAGCCCCTGGGCAGACCTGCTTAGCAAAGACCATGTACTCTGCACTTGGCAACCATGTGTGTAGCTCTTCCAAGCCCAGGAGGATTGGAAGGGGGGGGGGGTGTCCTCTGCACCTTGTCTTTACAGCTGCCACATTTAACACCAGCAGCAGCAGCAGCAGCTGCCAGGACAGAGGATGCGGATGTGCTTTTTGCAACTTCACATTCAAAATCAACAGAGCAGCTTTTTATCCTGCAAGCTCCCGGGGAAGGGGTGGGGGGCAAGAAAAATCAATTGGTTGTGCCAAGAATGTCCGGGGGGGTCATTTGTCAGCACTGCTGAAGGAGGGAGCATGAGATTCCAAAGGGAGAGCAGCACAGAGCAGGGTAGGACACCTGCACAGGGACATTGCTGTGCAGAGCCATGGGGAGCCAGGATGGGTGGCAATGCAGTGTGCACATTTCCAGTTATAAATGTGATGGAAAAACAGGGCAAGGAGCCCAGCAGAGACAGCTGCAGGCAGGGAAGTCTTCTCGTTTGTGACAGCCTGTTAAATGCACCAGCAAATTCCTGCTACGCAATGCAAATCACCCAAATCCCAGTCCAGCACCCACCAGCAGCCAGAGAGGATTTCAGTGGAGGGTTTTGGGATCTGTTCAGGGCTATTCCTGGAAGCCCTTCCGACCTGCAGCCCCAGTGGTGTGGGGCAGTTGGGGACTTTGCACTCTCGATGCCTTGCCCTGGGGTCTGAGAGAGCTGAACACCCAAAGAGACAAACACCCTGAGAAACACTGAAAACAAAATGCACCATGAATTCAAAAGGGACAGGCCCAGGCGATGATGTGTCCATGCGTGTGTGCATGTGAAGAGAGAAAGCAAGGCTTCAGCGTGGCTGGGGAGAGGACTTGCAGACCCCTACCATAAGGCTGCAAACCTTGAAGAGACAGGGACATGAGGGGGAATGTGGGGGGAAAGCAAGAGGGAAACTGAGGCACAATCTCTGCACCGAAAGATGTCGGGAGCTTACATACACCTCATCCAAGGGCCACCCCGAGGGGTCTGTGGAGTTTCCCCTTCCCACAAGACGTGTTTGTGGTGAGAGAGCACCTGGCAGCATCAACACCACCAGATGACCTCAGCAGATCAAAAACACAAGACAATTTATTTTTTTTTGGGGGGGGTGGGGGGTGTTCACTTTTTAATGCAAGCTCAAAGAGGGAGAGAATCTCTTCATTCTCTCTCCAGTCTCCTCAAGGACAAAATTTCTTTCCCATACATGGCAAGGTGCAATTTTTTTTCCCCCACCATAAGCAAAAACCTTTCACAGATTAAATACGTTTCAATGGCTCTCCAGGGAGGCCTTTTTGCCCAGCTAGTGATGTGTAAAATCACAGGAAACTGCCTTCCTGAGGTCTTTCCAGAAACTGTAGAAAAGATAAAGCTGCTGGGATTCAGGCATAAACATCTTACTGGCTCTTTCTAGACTTGGGCCTCATCCTGGGAAGTGGCTCATCCCTTCTGCCTGCAGCAGGAACAGAGGATGCTCAGCACCAGGCAGGATTGGTGTTACACCTTTTCTGGGTGATACACCAGAACAGGCCTCCCATTTGCTCTGGGCTCCTCCATCTTTCCAGGCTTTTGCAGCTCTTCACAGCTGGAACATATATGATATATACCATATTAATTATAATTAACATAAGCAGTTAATTCCTCCTGAGCTATTCATCAGCCCTGATCCCTCTCTCCAAAGATCAATCCTGCCAGCAGAATCATAAAATCATCTCAGTTGGAAAGGACTCTTTAGATCATCGAGTCCAACCATCAACCTAACACTGACAAAAACCATCATTGAACCATGTCCCTCAGCACCACGTTTGCCCATCTTTTAAATACCTCCAGGGATGGTGATTCCACCACTTCCCTGGGAAGCCTGTTTCAATGCTTGACAACCCTTTCAGTGTAAAAATTTTTCCTAATATCCAATCTAAACCTCCCCTGGTGCAACTTGAGGCCATTTCTTCTTGTCCCATCACCTGTTACTTGGGAGAAGAGACCAAGCCCCACCTCGCTGCAATCTTCTTTCAGGGAGTTGTAGAGAGCAGGAGGGTCTCCCCTCAGCCTCCTTTTCCTCAGGCTGAACAACCCCAGCTCCCTCAGCTGTTCCTCAGAAGACTTGTTGTCCATGCCCCTCACCAGCTTCTTTGTTCTTCTCTGAACACCCTCCAGCACCTCAATGTCTCTCTTGTAGTGAGGGGCCCAAGCTGGGCAGGCAGGGCATGGCAAAGTGTGTGGCTTTGTTTTTGAACTTCACTCCCAGTCCTCCCAGTCTGTCTGGTTCCTCACAAGCTTGTTTTTCACTTGAATTACAGTCCTTCTCCCCTCTCCTCTCACCCACCCTTACTCATACCAGTCCACCCAGTGCCAGTGAACTGGAATATGACTCCTTCCACAGAGAGGTGGGATCCTAAAGCTGAGCAGCAAGCCTAAAGCTGCAGTGCACTGACCAGTTTGATGTCACATCAACTGTCATCAGCCCCCTTACGGAGCAACTGGCCGGGAATCCCCAGCCTTGGCCTCCTTCCCGCAGCAGCATCTGGCCTTCCAGCAGCCCGCAGGGGGACCGTCACAGGCGATGTCCCCCAGCGTCCCCTTCCCAGGCTTTCTGGAGCAGAGCAGAGCAGCTCTCCACCAATTTTGCTGTATTTGACTAACTTTCCCAAGACACATTGCTCAGTCCAGGTGGCTGGTATCCTTGTGTTGCAGGAATTTTTCGATTTTCCTGCCTCTCTTCCCTTCCCATGGAAACAGGACACCCGAATGACGAGACACTGCATGGTATTCTTCGCTCCCATGAGCAGCACTGGTCACATCTACTGTTTAGGGGAATTTTATAAACACATACAGTAAGTTTAAGGGTGGTTTGTTTTTTTTTTATTTCAATTAAACACTTGCAGATAACGAAATGCCATACCTCTTGAAAACCAGCAATAAATCAGCAGATTCAAAACAGATCAATAAATCTTTTTTTTTTTTTTCCTTGGAAATTCTTTTTTAGTTCTGTAAACTGGCATAGGGTGGGAAGAGGGAACTTTGTTGAATTTCCCCAAGAGATTTTGCTAACCCACCATTACGTCTGCATTGCACTGATACAAGGCAGGGAGGACCTGCTTGCAGCATCCTTTTCAAGAGCTTTTTTAGATATTCTGCAGCAGAACGATTTAGCAAAGTCCAGTGGCAGTGGTTTAGGATGTCCGATGCTGCCAGCCAAGCAGTGACCAAACAACCACTGCCCTCTGCTGAACACAGCCCGAAATCCCCACAGAGCTCCCAAGGGTCCAGAAAATTGTGGTTGAAATCCTATTTAGCTGGGAAGATGAGGGAAACTCAAACTCCTCCCTATCTTAGCTCATGAATCTCCCCTTCAGGTGAGCTGCCAAAGTCCTACCTTTTGTGGCTTCTGTATCTTATCCCATTGCATCTCTACAGTAAATTTAAGTATACATTGCTGCATAAGACTGCTAATTTGTGCTAAGCATCAAGCCCACTCTGTGTATTTACATCTGTCTGCTCCATCAGGCAACTTGGTCAAGGATTTTGGCAAATGTATAAGAAAAAAATAGAACAGCTTCTCAGGAGAATTATCTCAGGAATATATCCAAATAGGCAAAGACATGGGGAATGTATTATGTTTGAAGATTGATTGTTTGAAACTGATTTCTAAGGGACCTTGAGGAGTCTCCATGACAAGAAAACAAGCCTGGTGTCCTCCTCAAAAGCACACCAACATCCAGCTATGGGCAGGAGGGGAAGTCTCTAGCCCCAGTTTGGGGGAAGGCCAGGCTAGGTAATCACACACTTCCTTCAACTTCAGAATATTAATCACTCTCTTGACTAACACAGTTTGGGCTCAGTTTCCCGCATTGGGAGAGCATGAGGAGCCTTGAAGGTTACCTCATGCACACCTTGGTGTGCTGGACCCCAGAGAAATCTCCTGGCCCTGAGCTCCAGCCTATTAATGCCAATTAACAGCTCTGTAGCTCCCCAGCACCCATGGCCAGGACGCCAAACACGGGCTGGCCCGTTCTCCCTCCTCATCCTCCTCAGTCCTTGCCCGAGCTGCGAGCTCAGGTCTGGTTTCTGGGCCTCACCGTGTGGAAGGGTTAATGCGGGCCGCTGCCCAGGGGAAACTGAAGGGAAAGGGGAGAAGGGAAAGCAGAGGGAGAAGGCGGCAGAGGGAACACGCCGTCGCCATGGCCGCCCCGCGCACCCTGGGCCGCCGCTAGATGGCGCTCCGGGAAAGGCCGAGGGCCGCCATAGCGGCAGGGCCGGGGGAGGTGGGGCGGGGGGAGTTGCTCCGCGGGGCGCCGTCCCCTCAGTGACCGGACCCCCGGCCCCTCAGTGGCGGGGCTCAGACCTCGACCCCTCAGAGGCTGGACCCCCACTCCGTGCCCTCCATGACAGGGCCCGGGGTGGAGGAGCTCTTTGGGCACTGCAGGAGGGGGGCCCAGGCAATATACTGATTGCCGCGGGCAAGGGGAAACGGCTGGCAGCACGGCCAGAGCAACGAACCATAGAATCACACAATCATGGAATGGTTAGAGCTGGAATGGACCTTAAAGGTAATACAGTACCAACCCCCCTGCCATGGGCAGGGACACCTCCCACCAGAGCAGGTTGCTCCAAGCCCCATCCAGCCTGGCCTTGAACCCCTCCAGGGATGGGGCAGCCACAGCTTCTCTGGGCAGCCTGTTCCAGTGTCTCGCCACCCTCACAGGAAAGAATTTCTATTATCTAATCTAAATCTCCCCTCTTTCAGTTTAAAACCACTACGCCTCGTTACTATCACTATACTCCCTGATAAAGAGTCCCTCCCCATCTCTCCTGGAGCCCCTTTAGGGACTGGAAAGCTCTAAGGTCTCCCCGGAACCTTCTCTTCTCAAGGCTGAACAACCCCAAGTCTCTCAGCCGTTCCTCATAGGAGAAGTGTTCGAGTCCTCAGATCATCTTTGTGGCCTCCTCTGGACCCATTCCAACAGGTCCATGTCCTTCTGATGTTGGTGGACCCAGGCTTAGCAATGGATGGAGACCAAAGATTGCTCCAGGAACCCCCTGCTTTCCCTGAGGAAAAGGGAGATAGTCCTCTCTTTCGCCTACCCCAGTACACAACATAGGTGAGGTTTGGCCCTTTTTGCTCAGCCTTTCTGGGCATCCAAACGCCAGCAGCAGCCAGGCATGGAACAAGGTCACAGCTGGAAAATTTCTTTGGATGATGCTGTGCAGGGGCAGCTCCTCTAGCAAAGCACCTGGAAGGGATGTCAGCCTGCCACAGACCTTGCTTGGTTTTGGGTGACAAGCAGACCCTTCTGCAGCTCATCCACCCCAGGGACAATTGGTCCAAGCCCAGGCCACCAAATGAGCTGTGGTTGGTGTCTGCCATGGGTGCACTGCTGCACCAGGACTTGGAAACACAGAAACTGACCAGAACTTGGTCAGTTGTATCACAGACACCATGTAAAGGAACACTTCAGCTCCAGCACAGACCTATACAGTTACCCACCGCACTCGACCTTGACAATTTCCTGTCTTCCTGTCTGAAACTGGTTTATTTGTCATCTTCTTGACTGCTAGTAAATCAGAGGGTGAAAAAAAAAAGCTATGACTTATCCCTTCCATTCTCGAACACAAATTGTTCCTGGTTAGGCAATGCCTGCATTGGGAATTTCCTTTGGGTTACCAAGTCACTACGGAAGGAAAAGGTCCTGGTGGAAATAAGTCACCACACATCAATCCTGTGAACCACTTACTCTGGAGTGCAGAGCTCCAGACCAGACCACCATAGCCACCTTGAGTGTTTCCCCCAGGCATTAGCTATGTGTCTGAAAGAGCCCCCAAGAAGTTCTGCTCAGAGCCTTGCTCAACCACTACCCTCCATGTGCATCCCAAGCAGTTGGCAATCAAGAAGAGACTTGAAATACAAAGCCTCCAAGGACAACGTGCCACTGCAGGAGTCAGTAAGTGTGTAACCAAGGTCAAATGATGTCACCAACCCTCTGCATTACAGAGAAGGAAGGACCCAGCCCAATTCCTCTCTGACGTTAGGTCTGACTCTGGGATAAATTTTGGGTGTGTGGATGAGATAGTCAGTCAAAGCATTTCTTTCTCCTTCTAAAGGCACAAGTGGAGTGCTCGCCCCACCCTATCCCAAGAAGATTTTCACTTGGGCCAGTCCAGTGGTAACAGGGAAGGGAGAGAAAAAAAGTCCCCAGAACAAATCAAACCCAAAGCCAAGTTCTGCATGAAGGAAGAAAGGCTTCTTTCCTCCTGGCAGAAACCCTGAAACATGGGAATAACTCCACACAGTCAGAGTGGCTTGTGACAAACTGAGAAGAGCAATGATCATCCCCTTCCAATGCCCTCTTGAGGACATCAACAAATCCCACACCCTCATCCAGGCACTTTCCACCTCTGCCGACAGGATGGCACCCCTCCTCTGCAGTCCTTTCTTCTATGTGTTGCACAATGAAGCAGGTTTCATACCTTTCTTTTGAAAGGTTTCCTAAAATGTCTCTGAGGCTTAGAAATATTAATCTCACTCTCCAGCTGAAGATGCCCATGTCGAATTTATTCCTGTTTGATCCTCCATTAGTACTATCTTTTAACATAAATACCACTTTTGCCCCAACATATTTAACATAAATACTTCTTTTGCCCCCAGACTTCCTTTGGTTTGCTTACAAAGAGCATCTTTCAGCCTTGGTTGACTAAGTCATCCATATGTTCTTCTCACAAAACAATCCCCCCTTTCCCTGATCATCCAAAGGACAGTCTGAACTCCCGGAGACTGTGTGCAGCACTCCGGGGACTGGCTTGTAACCCACATGGTTTAATTCTTCCTTGGTTGTACTTAAGCACAGAAACTTCAATGGCTCAAAATGCAGCAAGGGAGCCAATGTTTCTATAACCTCCCTTCCATCCCTGCTTGCACACACCTCTCTCCATGGCACACAGCCTGCTGCAAGGCCATGAGGTATCCATATGCCGGCAACGTTTTTTAACATTCCTTTCCTAATCCATTTGAACCCTAACAATTTGACAGGTCAGGCAGATCTAACAGGTTTTGCCACCAGCTGGTGAAGCAGAACGGCATAGCTCATCCCCCTTTCAGCAGGACCCAAAGGGTGAGGAGGCCATTGCAGCCTCCAGCCCTGTAAAATGCACGATTTGGTGGGCTGCTCCAGGGAGACAATTGACAGTAATCCCGGAGCCTTCCCTCTAATTCACACTCACGTGGACGGGGCATGTAACCTGCCCGTGACTCATCCCGTTCTCAGGCAAACTGCCATGAAGGGAAGAATGTTCCAAAGAGCCCACGATGACTCCCCGCTGCCTCGCTCCAAATAAAACAGGAGAAGGAGCAGCAGCTGCGGAGCCTTTTCCAAAACACAGAGCCACGGGCGAAAGGGTGACACAGCAATTTGCACAAAACAGAGCAAGGCTCTGACATAAGCAGCGTCTTTTACAACCCAGCCTAGCGAGGTGGGGAGCTCGCCTGGCTGGCCATTTGATCTGTTTTTCTGAGGGGCAAATCAATGCAGAAAAATTTAGTGATGCATCACAGTCAGAAACAGTTGTGTGCAGCAGCCAGGATTCCAGAAATGCCCTCTTTCCCCTTTTCCCTTTTAGCAAAGCAGTACCATATCCCAGGGGCTGTTGCAATTTTAGAGGCAGAGGAGTCCCCAGCCTTGCAGACGAGATGAAGGCTCCATGGAAGAAGTACAGTGAGTGGATACAGCTGGGTAAATATCCATATGGAGAAATAATACCACCTTGACACCGTTGTCCATCAGGGCCATGAAACCATCCACACATTACCCTGCTCTTAGAGATCTTACAGTCTTCTCCATATACTGACACATTAGGGCAAGAGGAAATGGACGCAAGTTATGCCAGGGGAGTTTTAGATTAGATATTAGGAAAAATTGTTACATCGAAAGGCTTATCAAGCATGGAAACAGGCTGCCCAGGGTAATGGTGGAATCATCATTCCTGGAGGTATTTAAAAGAGAGGTAGATGTTGTGCTGGTGGGACATGGGTTAGTGATGGTGTTTGTCAGTTGTAAATTGATGGTTGGACTCAATGATCTGAAAGGTCACTTCCAACCTAGACAATTCTACATTCTTGTTTAAACCACATTAAACTTCTGTGTTGACACTCCAAGAATTAAAGTAACTTTATTTCTATGTAGCTTCTTTCGCTTTGACCTGGTTTAATGAGCATACCTTAAATTCACCCTAGTTTGGGCAGTCCAGTTTAACTTGCAAAGATGTCTCTGCAGAGATGAGCTCCTCCATAACCGCTCTTTCCATATCACAGACTTCTCTGCACCTTATTTTAGTCTGGTTTTGGAAGTGGAGCTACCTAATCCTCTCTTTCCCAGTCACGTCCACCTGGTGAGTGGAGCCTAACCTTTAGCTTGCCCCAAGCTGGGGCAATTTGCTTGGAGAGTTCACCCTTCTGCTGCAGTACAGGCAGCCACTGTGTTTCAGCTGACGTTCTTGCCCTCGGAGAAGGTTCAAGTCTGCCCAAGGTTATAACCAATAAGTGAAATTAGCAGTGGCTTCATCTCAGTTAACCTCAAATTGCTTATGTCTACAAAGACGTGCCTTGAAGCAATTAAACTCGAATTTTCCCTTGGCACTGGATCAAGCACCATGAATTTGCATCTGAGTTTTAGCTCATACTGCACATAAAATTTACCCAAACAACAGGAATATATGAGCATTTACGATCAGCATCTCTTCCTTCTTCCTATTTGCACAGCAACTTGCTGAGAAGTCTTTCTGATGGCCTTTTAAAGCACAAATGGTCAAAATATACAAGTATGGTATTTAGAGACTGCTATGGCTACAGGAATAGAAATGAAAATAAGAATCTGCTACTTTGCTGCAAAGCTCAGATTCAGTCTACATTGAATCATGTTGTTTGCAAGCCCCTCCACACACAGCACAAGATCTTATCTGTGGATGGAGATTGTATTCATATGTGACACATGGTCGCAGTAGGTGAACACTTAAAATACTTGCAAATTATCCCATTTACCCTCACCAGTCCCAGCATTTGAGGCACGGAGGTCGCTGGGGCTGCGTTCCTGGATCTTGCTTCAGCCACTGAGTCACAGAATCACAGGGGTTGGAAGGGACCTTCAGAGATCATCTAGTCCAACCCCCCTGCCAAAGCAGGGTCACCTAAAGCAGGTTGGACAAGAACTCATCCAGATGGGTTTGGAAGATCTCCAGAGAAGGAAGGAGACTCCACACCCTCTCTAGGCAGCCTGTTCCAGGGCTCTGCCACCCTCAAAACAAAGACGTTTTTCCTCATGTTGAGATGGAATTTCCTGTGTTCCAGTTTGTGCCCATTGCCCCTTGTCCTGTCACTGGGTACCACTGAGAAGAATCTGGCCCCATCCTCTTGCCACCTGTCCTTTAGATATTGCTCATCGTTGCTGAGATCCCCTCTCAGCCTTCTCCAGGCTGAACAGCCCCAAGTCTCTCAGCCTTTCCTCATCAGAGAGGTGCTCCATTCCCTTGATCATCTTTGTAGACCTTTGTAGCCAATGAGTTCCATTGCCTGCCCGACTGTGAGAAACAGACAGATTGAAAAATCAGTGGTGCTATGGAGAACCTGTGAGTTTGGCTCATTGCAACTGTGTGCAGAGCAAGAGCTGGTGACGCAGTGTGTTTATACAAACTTTGCTCCTGGGGTTGTCCCACATTGCACCACAATGTTGAGGACAACCTCATGACCCATGTGGACTGCTGTATCAGATCTCAAACACTGAGTTTCTCAAAGGCCTTGAGTTTTATGCAGATCAACATGGTATTTTTTGGTGCTTGAGGGTGAATTAGACTCTATCGGGAGAACAGCCATTGTATTAGCAGGTGAAAACCCAACCCCAAGTTGCTCATCTTGGCCCAGCAGCAGGCCCATAGAGACAGCTAAGACTAGACAAAGCATGAATAACTCTCACTCTGTGCTGCAAAGGATAGAGGTCTGCTGAAGGGCACTAGATCACTGGGGCTTGCTCTGTGGACTCTGCCCTCATAAAAGTGAAAAGAGGTCTCCTTTAAGTGTCTGTTTCCAGTGCTAAAGACCAGGAATTAAATCTTTGCCATTCTCACTATGGCTGTGTTAGGAACATCCCTTCTCAAGGGAAATGGGGAATGGAGTAAGAACCCATCCAGCAGCTCATCCGTTCTTGTATTCATTAGTTGACTATGACAAAACCTTTTATGTTCCACAGGGCATGAACCATCCTGTTCTCATGAGCCATAAAGCAGCTTGATCCAGCAACACAAACACCAGCCTGATGGTGTTTCTGGCGTTGGATGCATCGGGGAGAGCAGATCTTGCTAAGAAATGAATTAATGGTTAACGTTCAGGGTTTGGGGTTTTTTTTTTGTGTAAATAGCAATGTCAACAACTCTATTCTTGCAAAATATAGCTGTGGGTGTTTCATGGATAAACCCCTTTCTGTGGTGCTCTCAAACTGGCAGCAATACTTTGCTGAGAAGTGCACACATAAGAAAAGACACACAGAAAATCAAAGTGCTGTAATGTGGCCAGAGACAAACACGCACCCAGTGCCTTCCCATACCTCCAGGACTTTGCTCCATCATTCTACGCAACACACTGAGCTTCCCCCCATGAAGCTCTGCAGAAGGACAGCCTTGCCTAACTCACTAGCCATGTGAGTTAGAAGTTAGAAAACTTCAACAAGTGGCATGGCTCCTTGGGATCTGGCTAGAGGAACTGAGACACAGGCCAAAAGTGGAAGGTTGTTTACACGGAGAAGAAGTTATGCTGAGAGACGGGAACCTTCGTCTCCTCTTTTGGGGATAACAAATTTGAGTAATCCATAAATGTCATACAAACTGAACGATGGCTGGAGGAGGTGGCAAGGCAGAAATCTGGCTGGGAGGAGAGCACAGGCTGAACTGTAGCAGATGTCTGCTCAGGCACCACCCAGACAAAATCCTCTTTTGTCTCTCTCCCCTTACAGCACAGAACTCAGATCCACCTCAAGACCTTGCGATGTCTGCAAAATGCTGTGAGGTCTTGGCAAAAAGCACTGAGATTCCTGGGATTTGCTTACCTGCATCTGGTAGTTGAACTGCATTTCTGAGGTCACAAGGCCTGAAATCTCCAGTTTCTTTCATTGTTTCTGTCTCTTTAGCACTTTGGAAAAATCCTCCTTTGAATCAAATCTCATTCCCATCGGGAAGTCTTCACTCTTGGATCCAGGTGTGGTGCTGTGAACCAGGTACCGTCAAGGAATAATAATCTGTTCCATTAAAATGTCAATGTGTCCCCTGCTCTTAAAACAAGAATCATTGGCATTGACACATTTGACAATAACAATATTATTGCTATTGCCTGCCGGTCCCATGCCCCTTCAATCTGTCCCTTTCCCCAGTGTCCTTCTGGACACACAGACACCTGCAGATTGTGATGTAATGCTGCTTTCCCATCTTCTGGTAAATCCTCCCCCAGACAGATATCACGGCAAAGTATATTTCCTGCCTCTTTTTTCCTTTCAAACCATTATGACCTGGAACAATTTCTATATCCACCACTGCTGCTAAATTTCAGACCATCTTCCTCAACTGTCTCTAGAGACCAGAGATTGCAATCAGCCCAGGCCTATTCCTTCAACCTGCTGTTCAACCTGTTGTTTCAAAGATGATTTCACCGCAGAGGCAAAACAGGATGGAAAAAAAGGATCCACTCATAGAAACTTCCAGAGACTCCTTTCTCTAACCTTCCCAGACCACAGCACTTCTGACCAGCATAAGGGTCAGACAGAAGCATCTGGAAGATGCCAAGTCCTTCAGAAGCCCTCTGCACCATCTCTGCCTGGGCAAGGTCTCCCCTTGCACCTTGGGCCATGAGGGGCTGCATTGATGTCCTCGACATTCTCACAGGATGTCAGTGCCCTGCAGTCCTCGCTCACCCAGCTCAGGGAAAAGGTAGGTTTCGTGCCATTACA
>BJBW01005764.1:0-38472 GCA_004320125.1 Scolopax mira
CCAGCAGAAAGCTATATTCATTGACAAATAGCAATAGCGTCTTAGAGTTATCTTTTGAAAAACTGATATCAAGAAGTATTACTTTTTTTAGTGTAAGACTCAAAGGGCAAAGATGTACGTCTTGTTATGAAGTTAGACCCCTACAGAGGAAAGAATTCAACAAAACCTCAGCTGAAGTTAAGACAACATGAGCACATGAAGTGTTTGAATAGACCAGTGCCTTATACATCACCAAGAACACATAGATTTATCCACTGTTTTTATAGAAACTAATAAGGCATTTCCTTGGTCACCATTTTCCTGTCCTAAAAGGTTTGGTTTGTTTTTTTTAAAAGAGTCCCTGAGGGAGATCAAGAAACCAGCACGTATCTCTTGAAATTGCTAGGAAACTTTTTTTTTTATTAAACACTGCTTGCCATGACAAACAACATGACTAAAAATAGAATAAAGCAAACAAAATGTTACAAATAGAAGATTTAAATATAATCACTATAAACTAAGAGTATTATTGAGTCCTGAGTGCAAACCTGGAAATGGTGATCTACAGGAATTAAGAAAATTTGGGGAAAAAAAAACAAAGCAAGAAAAGTTGCAGTTGTTTTTCTAGAAGGGTCCAGAAAAACTGTACAGATTACACCTCTACCCAATTAAAAACAAACAAACCAACCAACCCACTAAAACAAAACCCACCACACCAAAAAATGACCCAAAGAGCAAGTTTTACCATAATTCAAAGGGGTGGAAGAAGAAGGGGAGGAATCAAATCCACTAAGTTTTTACTGAAACAGTCAGTTTTTACTGAAAGTTACATTGACTCAATGAATACAGAGTCACCAGTTTCTGTATTTTAGCCTAAGATACAACTCTTGCTGAAGTCAACTGGACACAACCTGAAGACTTCAGCAGAAGGCAAGAGTGTAACAGGGAAGCTCTAACCTATTGAAATTTCATTCCATTCTGCAAAAATGAATGCAGAGGATTAGTATTATTTTTTAAATTTATTTTTATTTTATGGTGCTAATTCTTCACTGCACAAAGCTCCCATGGACTTCAATGGAGACATTTTACTTGATTAGAAAGAGCAGAACAGGACCTCACATTACAGGATTAATGAAGTGTGCAGTCTCAGAAGCAACACAGATGATAGTCCCCCCCTTCCCCCAACTGTCACCTCTGCATCTCCCACCTGGGCAATGACTATTACCCTTACAGTAATAAGAAATACAGTACAGTGAAGCCCACTCACATTTTAACTTCAATTTGGTTAGCTGCACACAAAAATCTCCACTATTCCTCTTACAGATATGAGGAAGAGGATTTTATTATTATTTTTTAAATGCTAACCGGTGCAAATCCCAGATGTTCTAATCCTTTCCATTGACATTCGAGCCGCATTAAATTTAGCGGAGACTTTGCAACTATTTTTGGAAGCTTTTAACATCCGAAGGGACTATTCACTTTTATTCATCTCAAAGCAGGGTTGGCCAGCTCAAGCAGTTCAAGACCTGCCTGTTGCTCAGAAGGCAGAGCTGTGCCTCCCGTGCCAGGGATGGATCCTAGGACCAGTAAGGGAACTCAGCTGACATTGGCTTGCTAAGCAATCTCTACCTCCAGCCCTGGAGAAAACAAGCCAGAGGACACTGGTCCTCAACCCTATTAAGCCAAGAAGCTCCAGCCCCATTCCACAATAGGAAGATGATGCTTTGAAGCAACCAGCACCAGGCCTGATGACTTTGCACGCTGTTCCTAAGGACAAGAAGCTGGGCTACGATTAATCAACCCCTAAAATTACCACAGTAACATTAAGGTATTCAAAGAACAAAAAAAACCAAAAAACTCCCCAAACCCAGAGAAACAAGCACAAGCTTTTCCAATTACCTTCACTTGGCCTCTACACTACTCTATTTAAAGCAAGCCAGCTTTATAAGGGGCACGCAGTATTACAACGTCACTGGCCACCAGCCAGATCTGTCACCTCACACAGGGGTCAGTGGAACACTCATTTAATAGCCCTCTGGCTTGTAACATAAAATTCATGACTATACCCCAATTCTTACCAAGACTTGCTTTTCCTTCCCTGTTGGGAGGAAAAAAAAAGAGGAAGAAACCACATATGTCAGAACTACACACTATAGGAGCTTTTTACAGTGTTTAACTCCTAGAAGATACTCAGGGCACTGATGATGACTCGGAATAAAATTTCAAAATTCCCTTGAAAATGATTTTACAGACAAGTAATTACTTAAAAAACATGAAGGACGCTAGTGCAGTGATAAGCATTTTCAATGCAAAGAGTGACAAAACAACTCAACCTGAACACACACAAAGGTTTTTGGAAAAGGACACATGAACTAGATGACATAGATGACAACCCCTCCTCAGAAGTTTAACTCCTCTGTACAGTTCCTGCTGTTAAAAATGAAAAAAGTTACCAGTTATGGGAGTGGATATTCTACAGAGTATCTTCTTCTGTCCTTGTTTACTGGGACGCATTTGTAGTTTTTCCTGATAGTTTTATATTCTTACAGCATTGAGACTTCCATCTGCTCAGGAGTGACATGTAACCATGCCATCTAGTTTTACTGCTACAGTAAGTGCAGCAGTTTCTTGAAAATAATTCTGTGTTTCCATAGAAAAGGACTTTTCCTTTTCAAGGGGACAACCATTCTAGCTAGGTAAACAGCACAAAGAGCAAACCTATTTATAAATGCACATCTTGAAAGCCTAACACAGAAGCTCACGTAAAACATAACCCCTGGTTAAGCTATTTGTGTTGTTTATTTCAGTTGCATAAATCCATCATACATTTTCCTTTGGTGGAATTTGACTCCAAACTCAAGTTGAAATGGGACCAAAACATTTTTAAAAGGGATACAGAAAAGCCTAGGAGGGCTGGAAGGGCTAAAAAAACCCCCAAACGAGCTAACAGAGAGCTACCTGCTACATAAGCATCACGCAGCATCGGTGTAGGATGCTGCAACTAACTTTAAAGCAGCTCAAGAAGACTGCCCCTCGGGGATAGGGGCTTCACTGCATCCTTCACGCCAGCCTTAAGTTCTCCAAGGAGGAAAAACCTTAAATTGTAAAAGAAATACAGCCTTGCCCCGGGGCAGCTCTGCATCCCTCAAACCCCCTCCTGCTTCGAGCCGAGCGCTGCCCGGCTCCCTGTGCCCCACACCGGGGGAGTCTCCCTCCTCTCACCTCACGCTCCTCTCCACACCCCCAGCCGAGGAGCCACCGGCTCCGCACGGAGGAGCCGCCACGTCCTTCTCCCTCACCTCCACCCCCGCCACCTGCCAAATACCGGGCTGCGCGGCGGGCACTGAGCTCTCCCGAGCCGGGAAGCCCCAGGCTCGCCCCCCGCATCCTTCCCAGCGCCTCAAAAGCCACGGGCGAGCGGGACCCGGAGCGCGGTGGCCGCGGGGGGAGCCGGCGGGGGCGCTTACATAACCCCGCCAGGGCGGGCGCACGGCGCCAGGTCGGCGGGGCAGGGCTGCGAGCGGGCGGCCCCCGCCGGGGAAGGAGCACGCACACACACACACACACACACACACCCTCCGTCGGGCGGCAGCGGCCCTGCCCTTACCTGCGGCGGCTCTGCTCGCCCTTCGCCTCGCCGCCCTCCTCCCCTGCCGGTGGTGGTCGCCGCCCCGAGGACCGCGCCGACGGCTCCTCAGCGAGAGCCCCGCACCTCTCGCCCGCGCCGCTGAGGCGAAGGTAGAGGACGAGATGAGGGGACGCCGCTAGCCAATCAACAAACCCCACCACCCAAACGAGCGGGCGGGAGTCGCCAATAAGAGCGCGAGGAGCAATATGGCCCCGCCTTCCTCCATTCTCCGGCTACGCCCCTCACCTCCCGCCGCTTGGCGCCGGGTCTCGGTTACCGGCGTGGGGGGGAGCGGGGGAGGGCCGGCTCCCTGCACCGTGTGGGGAAAGGTAGAGCCGGGCCAGGGTCTCATGGCCTCCCCGGCACCCAGGGAGCCGTAGGAACCGGGCAGTGGTTTGTGTCCTCGGTACTAGCGCGCGGCGAAGCTTCCCTCCCTCAGGGTGTCTGCCCCCTGCCCTGAGGTGAGTTGGGATGGGGGTGAGGAGATATGGGATGGGGTGAAGTCATGGGTGATGGGGTAGGGAGATGGGATGAGGGTGAGAAGGGATAGGGTAGGGAGATGTGGGGTGGGGTGGGGTGAGGAGACATGAGGTAAGGTTAGATGGGGGTGAGGAGGGGTGGGATGGGGTGAAGTCATGGGTGATGGGGTAGGGAGATGTGGGGTGGGATGGGGTGAGAAGAGGTGAGATGATATGGGTTGGGGTGGGGTGAAGAGAGGTGAAGTGAGATGGGGATAGGGAGACGTGGAATGGGGTGAAGTTTGGTGGGATGGGGTAGGGACATGTGGGATGGGTGTAGGGAGACATGGGATGGGGTGGGGAGATGGGTGGAATGGGGTGAGGTGGAATGAGGTGGAGAAACATGGAGTGGACTGGGATGAGATGGGATGGGGAGACATGGGATATGGGGTAGGGAGATTAGGGAGATGTGGGGTGGGATCAGATGGGAGTGAGGAGGTGTGAGATGGAGATAGGTGGGGTAGGATGCAGAGAGAAGAGATGGGATGGACGCCCACACAGTGCCTGCACACCTCACCATGGTTTTAGTGACAAACCTCCTAATGACCCCCATCCTGATTTTGTGCAGGGTCTAATTCCCTCTGGAGCGTGGAGCTCCCAACCACCATTCCCACTTCTGACTTCCAGTAAGCAAACTGACCCTTGAAGTGAGCTCCATCTGGAATGGATCGAGTTGTCATTCATTTCTTCAGACTAACAGGTGAATAAAGCGTATCTCCCTGCTCGAGAAGGTGCTTTTGTAGGACTCTTAAGGAATGTCAGGGTTACAGTGGAGAAAGGCCATGGTCGTGACTCAAAAAAAAAAAAAAAAAAAGCAGTCATGATTTTAAAAAGAAGAGAAAGCATTCAGATGCCCCCGAGGCACGCTTTATTAAAGGAAGGGCTATTTTCTCTCTCTTCCAGCTGTACATCCGAGACTGCTGAACGTCAGAGGCTAATGCTGATTTTCTGCGGTCTCTGTGCTGTGGAATGTAGTCCAGAGGGATTTAATCAATAGCGTGATACAGAAATGTTAATAGGCTTCTGTAAATACGACTTCGAGAATCTATAGAATATAATGGAGAACTAGAAGACTCGCATATAATTATTTAATACCCTATTAAAAATCCATGGAAGGAATAGTTCTCCATTAGATAAAAATATATAAAAAGATGCGTGCCACTTATAATAGCACGTTCCAGTGACAGCAGAAAAAGCTGTTGTAAGGAACGCGATCAATACTGAATCCCACCTCATCTCTGCAAATACCTAAGAGCAATGCATTGTAGATTGTTGTGTTTACAACAGAAGAGTTTCTTCCTGGTCCCATTAACTAATGACTGTCTTATGCCTTGATGCCTTAGACACCTTCCAGGCTTTCTTCTTTAGTCCTACCTTTTTAATAATGGTAAGGGATGGTAGTCATTATTATTGTTTTATCTTTGTGCCTAAAATATGAATCCCTGAATGTGATTTCATTGCTTTTTGCACTGTGCAGAAGAGAAAGCAAGCTAAGGAACCAAAGATGTCACGACGTAAACTCATCAGGTTTTAAATCAGATGATATGCTCATTGTTTGATTTTTGGTTTTAGAATTAAACCTGGTAGGATATCTTCCTTTGTCTCCACTTACACGCATTCCCTTTGCATGATGTCTTATTTAATATTCTGAGTAGGAAGAGCATCCAGCGTGCTTTTTCTGTCCCACATTTTGTGTTATACAATTTCCTTGTGTCTTCTTATCCCCTTAACTGTGTCTTGTTCACGATAGCCAGGCTCCAGTTTTATTATTTTTCATATTGGGAAAAATATTTTCATTGTCATGAAGTTGCCCTGGTTTACGCTTTCCTTGTAGTAAAATGGCAATCTCTACAGTTATGAAAGGAAGCTAATCCGTGTTCAGGAAAACTCAGGAATGCCTAAGCCAATACTTCAGATTTTCTATGCCTCCAGACATTATTGCTAAGATGGGGAAAAAGACCCAAATTCCAATGTTTGCAGTAAAAATGTCCTTCAAATTTGGTAATAATGAGAATGGCAACAATTGCGGGGTTTTTAATAACACCTGTTGTAAACATTAAAGATTTCTATTAAGAAAAATCATCAAATATGATATTATTTAGACATGGAAAAGTGGTGCTACAAGGGAAAGAGTGACTGAGAGAACGTCCTTCTTGGATCTGCACCATTTATCCCCTCAGGCTCCAGTGCCATTCAGGGCACGCAGCCAGAGTAGGCACCTTGTGCTTCCTAAATGCCGTGGGCATCGTCCCACAACCCAAGTAGTTGCAGAGTGCCAAAACCTGGAGGAAGCTGAAATTCTGGGGAAGGATACCGGGGGAGGTGATAAAACAGCTGCTACTTGCAAGATTTGCAGTCCTGCTCCCACAGCACCCAGTGGGAGTTTTGTTACTGGTATCTCCAAGCAGAGGCTTAGCCCATCTCATCCCAATCCTGAACTGCTCCTTATCTTCAGTCTGCACCTGCTTCTTATCTGCAGATTTCATCTGTAAGCAAAAGTGGCCTTTCAAATGTGAATTTCAACATAAATAAAATGACTTTGCCCCCCTGTGTTAGGCTGATTTCTGATCATCAAAACACAAACACTGACTCACTCCTGCAGCATTTGAGGGAGCTTTGGTGAGAAAGTTTTCTCTTTTCAGCAGAAATGAGTCAGTAAGGGCTCCAAATCTGTAGATTCTCCAGAATCTACAGCTGCTTCTTTTACATTTCGGCTCACTGAGATAATCCCAGATTCTTTGGCCAGATATGGATTATGATTTCTTGCAAATGGCTGAGGCTGGAGATTAGAGTGGATAAAGCAAGTAAAATTAATGTTGACTCTATCAGCATTAGCATACCCTTGATTGTTTCTGTTACTTTTTTAGAATATAAAAACACAGTTGGATCCATCCAGCTCTGTATCTTGTCTCCAGCAGCCAAGACTGGATGCTTAGTAAAACAGTGCAAAAATAGACCTTGTATTCTTCTCCTATTTACCTTAGAATTTTCCAGAAATTAGAGAGGTAGGGACATTTGGAACTCAGGGTTTTATCCAAGCTACTATTATTAGGAGCTACCAGTTGTCCTGTTCTCTGGCAGTTTGTCTTAACTATTTTGGAGCCCATTTGGGGGTTTTGCTTTCCACAATGTGCTGTAGTAATTCTTCACTGTGTAAAAACAATTTCAGGTCTTCTTCCTGATTGTTTTATTGAGTGTTCTTTTGTTACAGAGGCAGTAAATGAAATTTCTTTTTTGATCTTCTCACCATCATTATTTTTCAGACTCAAATTGGATTTCCCTTCAGTTGTCCCTCTTTTAAGCTGATGTGTTTTTCTCTGTTTCCAGCGTGAAACTTTGTCACCATCCTCTCTATCCTTTCTAATTGTACTAGAAAACACCACTCTCTTTAAAACTTTGATTCTACTAAAATGACTTTTGGATTTTGCTGGATCTGGAGGAGGCAGGGGCTGTCTGGACAGAGGACCCAGAAGAACTCAGAGCTTATGAGCAATAGAGTCCTATGACTTTGGGGGTCTCCTCGTCATCTAAGGTGGGAGCTACTAATTCTTAACCTTCAATTTCCCTTTTTGAGGACTTCTTAGCCCCGCACCAACATTTTAAGAGAGCTTTCCCCTCCAGCCTCCAGATCTCCCACAGCAAAAGCCATAGCTTGAGCCAGTGTCAATGTATGTATAGTTAGGGTTATTTTTTTCCCCGTGTACGTTACTTTGCACTTATCGCCGCTGAATTTCATCTGCTCTTTTATCACCCAGGCACTCAGTACAGAGACAACGTTGCCTCGACACCTCTTCAGTGCCACCCTGTACGTGTGTAGCAATTGCAAAGCAGCTTAGATACAACATTTTGCAGATGTTTAAAGAAAAATGTGTAAAGCAAAGGTCATCTCCTTTTCTCTTTCTTTTCATTTATCTACAGAACATTTTGCGCAGCTCTGGGTGCAAGAAGAAAGACTTAACAGTTGCACTGATTAAAAATTGCTGCAGAAGAGGAGAATATCCTTCACTTACTGTAAAATTTCAGTCCCTGCAATGCCCTTGCACGTGATATTCCATGAGCAGGTCAACAATGGAGCTGGGCCCTTACCTTTTTTGGGGATTTGGAGCTGCAGAGAAGCATAAGCTTCCGCTTTGACCAGGGATGCTGGTTTTCTCCAAATCTGGTATGTGAGGGTCAGGCAAGTGGGGAGAACCTGTGGCAGTGCCCTGGGAACCCCTGAACTACCAGCCTTGCAGAGGGACAACCCCTGCACTGTGTTGCTCCCTAAACCCTCTCTCTGGTACATCCGTGGTGTTTCTGAGCATCTTCAGGGTCAGACAAAGGTCAGACAGGAGACTCGAGTCTTTTAAAGCAATGAGAAGAGGAATAAAGAGTCTTCACATTTTCCATCCACTTCTGAGAGTGAGAGTTGCCGGAAAAAAAACCCTTCTTTTTGATTTGTCATTGCAAAAATTCTGTATCTAACACAAAATAGAGCTTTATTATCTTACAGCTTGCCCTCAGTTTTGAAGACAACAAAAATGCCATGTCCCAATTTCTGGTTAAGGAATATTTTTAACCAAGACATGTTTTTTTAGCCTAGATGCATGATAGATCAAGGGGAAAAAATGGGTTTCATTGACTTTTAAAACAATCTCCATTTCAAGAAAGAAAGAAAAAAAGAAAGCTTTTTTGTTCTGTAACAAACACCATCCTTAAAGGAGGATCTCAGTTTTCTCAAATCTGAAATCTCACAGCCAGATTTAAATTCTCCCATGTGAAAGAGGATGCTGAAAGGTGAGGAGGTTTTCGTTTTGTTGAAATCTATTTAAGTTATTTAAGAGGGTTGTCACCTGTGGGCTGCCTGTTCCTGCTCAGTCTCTGTGCAGAATGAAGGCAGTGCTGTGTGACTCGCTGACGGCGCCTCTACCTGCTGCCCAAACTGGGAGCATCTCACCTGGTGAAGCAGAAGGATCACAAACTGATTTCCTTGTGTCTTTAAAAGGTTGTCTTTTCCTCTTGACGTCCTTCTCCCAGCGATCTTCTCTCTGCAGAGCCTTCGACTGTTTATTTCCTAACTGGTTCACTAAGGTCAAGGCCTGTGCAAGCTACCATGCAAATTCAAAAGCAGTCATGGAGGAATAGTCAGAATTCAGCAGCATGACTGAGAACATCAGCTCAAATTCCTCAAGAATAAACTGTAGTTTGCTGCCATGTGTTAACAAGTAGAACGAAGCACTTGGTTTCTAGGATTTACCCAATCATCAAAACATGGGAAGCTAAAACATCTGGCTTGTCAAAATAATCATAAGCTCATAGAGGGAATGACAAAGATGCCAAACAAATAAAATCCAGGAAATGAACACAGTTTAGCCAGAACACAAGTTTAGTCTCTAAAATACTGTCTTACCTTTCTCATGCGCTGATCTCTCTTTATTTTTTTAGAATTAAATTCTTTGGGAGGGAAGCTTCATTTTTTTGAGGAAGTGCTAAGCATCGTGAGGGCATTTAGTAAGTAATTCTTACCACCTCTCCTGCTATTTCTTAGATTTGTGATGAGAATTATTAGAAGTGACTTGCCCATTGTGACCCAAATGGAAATAAAAAAAAATAAAAATGCAGTGAGCCATAGCTGTGTGACCTCAAGCCAAACATTTCAAACTCATGTACCTAAATATAGACACCTAACTAAATGGCCTGATTTTCGGAAACGCCGGGCAACTCTGAGAGTTGTAGGTGCTCTGAAAAATCACCACGCTTATTTAGGTATCTAAATGCAGATGGAGCTTCTGAATATATTATTTAATCTGCTTCTGAGTGTAAACAACTAAGAAAACAAAGGTACTACAAATACTATTTTTACATGTACTAATTAGAAAGCCACAGAATGTGATCAACTGAAGACACAATTTGCTCCTATAAAGTGAATAGTGTGGTAATAATTGTTTATTAATTATTGAGAAGTAGTACTAGACAGCTTTGATGGAGAATACCATTGTACTACATTTCTTTGCCTTTTATTAATCTTTATGCATAATTATAGATATTGACACAGAAAGGCTTTAAAAACTGTCAGAATAAGGAGTTTTGTTTATATTGAGAGATCATCAAAAATTATTTATGTGTTTCATTCTCTTAGGGCTTTTGAGTTTTTCTCTTCTTTCTGAAGTCTTCATTCATTATTGTGACACTTTTAGGTGACTGCTGAAGGCATAATTGGAATATCATTGGAAGTGGAGGAGTGTGAATGATGAGTTATTAGTCAGCACATGACACCACCCACACATTCAGTTAATAGAAAATAAGCAGCTCAAGCAGGTAAGTAACAACTGAGTCTCTATTTTTTGTGCCTCAATTGTGAGTAGCAGCAAAGACTTACCCACGCGGCCTTTCTCAACGCTTCCACTAGGATATGTTTTCTTCAGACACATTATATTAGTATATGCTTACATATATTTATATATATATATATATAATAACACTGATCTTCTAGAAATACATCAGTGATTGGCAGTTGGCCCCTAGATGGTGCCAGCGCCTACGTACTGTGGAAAGTGAACAATGGAGATGGCAACATGGAAGTGGTCTTCTTGACCACTTGTGCAGTCACAGCTTCTATGACACTGTCTCATTGTGGCAAAATAGCTTCTGAAGGGTGTCCTCCTTCCACATCAGCCAGAGGGAAGTCTCTACCCCTTCCTCTTGCTCTCCTGGCTGCATGACAGAGCTCCAGAAGAGATAGGAACTCCATCCAGGCGTTCTGTCCTACCAAAGCACTGATCTGCCAGTCTTACCCTTGCAGTGTTGCACTCCAACTTTAAGCTTTTCAGATATTTGGCAGCCTGGATATCTGAAAATCCTGAAGGAAAGAGTAAGCTGGGCTTAGAGCTGAGCTGGGAAGGGGAGAAAAGGACACTAGTGAAGTTTCCAGGGAGGATGGGAACAGTAAAGAGAAGTTTAAAGGGAGAGGAGAGAGGAAACAGGGCCTCTGGTCTATATTCTGCCCTTGGGCTGCTCCAATGCCACCTCTGGAAGAAGCCCACTGTGCTGTGAATTCCTTATGGAAACCAGTTTGCAGAAAGAGCCTGTGCTGGAGATGGTCCATTTAGACAACCAGCCCATCAAGCCATCCAGGTGGTGAGATGCTCAGAGTCCAGAAGGTGGGACAGCCCCAGTTCCCACCCTTTGCCCGGCCTCCACCTTCGACCCCCCTACAAAAGATGCCAACTCTGGCTTCTCTCTGCGTGGAGGGATGAATGTTTCTCATCATGTGCAGATGGGAGCTGGCAGGTGTGGGCAGCTCAGGGCAGATGCTTTAGCGATGGCAACTTCTGCTATGTTCTCTCATGGGGATTTGTCCTGGCTTGTGGGGACGTGGAGAAGAAGTCATTACCCAATTTGTTCCTGCAGCCCCCTGTGACTACAAGTACAAACCCTGCATGTCTGCAAACCCCCAAACAGGATTGCAAGGCCAGAGGCTGCAGGAAAAATTTAGCAAGGCTGAATATGTTGACAGAGTGTAACCATCTCCGGCTGATTTGGGTCTTTTTATTATTTTAAAGAACAACCGGATCACTGGGAGGAGGCTGGTTTTTAACAAAGTGCTTCTTGATTTCAGTTGGTGGTAAGCAAAGACCAGTTGCCAGGTTCTCAGCCAGTAAAACATTCTTTGGTTTATTTTTTCAGAAAAAGAAACTTCAAACCTCAGGTTTAATGCTTGAAAACACTCTTATAATCATCCTTTTTTTTTTTTTTTTATCTGTGTATTATTCCAGTTCTATAAACAAGCTTAAAATAGTAAATGCTAATACCAAGGATTGGACAGGAGAGTCAAAGGCAGTATCTTGAGCTGTAATGAGTTATTTAAAGAGTAGAGCTCCTTCAGGCTCTTGCACTGCTCATCAATTCCTTGTAACCCAGAGCCCTGTCTTTACCAGTGCAAGACCCCACTGTAGAGGAGCCTGGAAATGCAGCGCTGAAGGACTACATCCATAGAGCCTCACTTGGCTCTTATTTGGGACAGATGTTGATAGAAATCACCACTAATTCTCTCAGAGCAAGGACCCAAGAAAAAGTGAATGCCGAATCTTGCCGTTCCCTAATTACACTCGGAAAAGAACATGATCCTCCTTAGCTTTAGGCTTCTCTGCCCAGCTGTGATTACCTGATCTGACGTCTGCCTTGCGTGGGGTATTATACCCTCAGAAAAGACATTTTCTTCTTTTTGTAGACTACCTGAAAGTTGCTCTATAAAAGTCAAATGCTGGTATAGAGAATTTAGGTCTTCAGATTTTTCTGATTTATGTTTTGCAGATTTCTGGGAAGTAATCAGGTTGTCTTTCCCTCCTCTTTCCACCCTAGGAATACACATATTTTGATCGAAAGCTTCAGTCTCAAAAAAATGTGCAATTTTTTTTTTTCAGTACTATTAATATAGAAATGTAATTCCAGTCCTTGGTAAAACCATTCCATTTCCTGATCTGCATTTTTACCTCGTTGTTTTCTCTTCAGCCTGCTGCAGAAAGGTACAGCAAGCTCTGAAGGTCCATCCCTTATCGAATTTCAGTATCCTCAGCCTGTGCACTTCTGAGCATTCCCTTTCCCAAGCAAACCAGATTGTCTCCAGGGTCTGGCAGGCTTATCAACTGCTTTCAGCTTTCTGATTCAGCTCTGATCTCTCCCAAATCTATCAGCAGCCTTTTGGAATCACAGCAAGGGCAATTACAGTGCTACCAATGGGAGATGTAGTATCAAGAATGAGAAAAGTTCTTGTGTTCACATCCAAAATGTGTGTTATCCCCTTCAGACACAGTACCCCACTGGAGCTCGGGCCCATGACTCCTTCCTCACTTGTCTTTTTCAAAGCTGCAAAGATTTAACAGTAATAATTGCACTGAGTTTGTACATCAAGCTCTTTTGATGCTTGTTAGTCCAATACTAACCACTAACAAGGGTGCTCGGGAAAGATGATCAAATTTCTAATGCAGCAAAAGCAGTACATGAGTGAAAAAGCCTGATACAACTTAGGGAAGTAGAGATGTAGTTCCTATCTCACAGGTGGCTGCTACCCAGCCTCGGAGGTCCTGCTCCTCTGTAGTGGTTGGCTTTACAAAAGGATGTTGTATTTTAACGCCACGAGGAACTTGTCCATAGCCTTTAAATTCCAAGCTTTGCATTAAAACCAAAATATTTCTGAAGAGTCTGGGGGTACAGCTGTTTCATCATCAACTTAGAAAGTGTGAACCAAGAGATTTAAAATATTTCTTCTGACTGTTTTGACTATAACTTTACAAGTAATTCCCTGGTAACACAAATCTGACAGTTCATGAAAGAAACTTATTGAAGGTCTTACAGACCTTTGCTCCATTACTCTGAGCGAACAGGCTTGAGTGCTCTGATGAGCAATACTTAAAACTTTTAATTCATATAGACTTTGCAGCAGTGGGCAATTATCCTTTTTACCCCATTGTATAGATGAGGAAACTGAGTCACTGAAGGATGGAGTGATTCACCCAAAAAGCACAGTGAGTCAACAGGAGAGCTGGGAATAGAGTGCAGAATTCCCTGCGTTATCCATTGGAGTCTTCAGATAATATCATTTTATAAATGCTCTGTCTTTGTAAAGACTTCAGTGCTATAATTATCTTCCCAGGACTCTCATGGAAACAAGATATTTATAACTCCATTAAGCCTTTCCTAGTAATTTTATGATCAAAGTGAAAAAAAAAATAAATAACTCTCTGCCAATCAGTCGCCTGTCCAATGTCATTCTGAATGGCTACACGATGAAAGCTTCTCTTTGGTTGGTTCAATTAAATGTTTGATATCTTCCGAATGCCTTTCTTGCGTCTTAATTCCCTTTCTACCACCACAAACCGGTGGAGAGGAAGTATTTTTTTGCCATGTGATGAGCCACACGTTTAGAATGTACCAAATAACTGGGAAAGATGCCAATAGAGCCTACCGGTCGATGCTATTAATGTGACCCTTTAAAAAAATAAATAAATGTTTTTCCTAAAAGCCCTTAATGCCTGCCAATTTCACCTAAAATGAGCAAAGCTACCTCAGTGTTTCCACTAACCCTTGTCTATCTTTCAAACGAGGACACAGATGCCAAGACTAACTGTAAACGAGGGGTTAGCAACCGAGGCGTTTGGTTCAGCAAAGCACTTCAGCGTGTGCTTAAATCGAAATCCATTCTTATTCTGCAAATCCATGTGAAGTGTTTGCATAAAGCAAAACACACGCTTACGTCGAGTTTTGCTTGGCACAGAGCTGTGCCCTTAGAATTCGTTTCTTTTCAAAAGGAAGTCATTATTTTTAGCTTACCCCTCAATGGTTAGAGCCATATCTTGTGGTCCCCAGATATCTATTTTCAGGAGGTGTACGTGCTAAGCCCAAACTTCTGGTTTCTGTGACAATCAGTGGCACAGAGAAGATATGGAATGCCATTGCCAGCGTCAAGAAAGAGACCACTTGAACTACTTGACTGCTAAGTACAGACGAGAGGGGCCTTCAGAGAGGCTCGTTAGAGAGAAGACATGAAAGAAATTGTGATTATTCTGGGAGCTGAGGTGGCTGCTGATAGGATGGGTTATCTTTTTACCGTTCTGACTGGAGAAGATTCACTCGCCGTAGGTCAACAACTTTAACTCAAGATATTTTCACAGAATCACCTAGGTTGGAAGGGACCTTTCAAGATCATCTAGTCCAACCAAAAGTTTGATGGGTTTTCTGTCAAAGGTTTGATTTCCATAAGAAATATGATTTCAGGGAATATATTTCTAGTTCACTCAAGGCATCTAAAAAGGTTTGGCTGCAATGTGATAGTTTCTATGGTTTTTTTTTTCCTGAAACTCTTCTTTAATATAAATTCTTTAATATGAAATCCAAAATTTATTAAAGGAAATTTGATTTTGAAGAGTTCTGTTGCTCATTTCTCATAAGTCTAGATTTCTTCTCTCTTGTTACAAAGACTCCTACCATTTGTTGCACTGGCTTAGACATGGGGGTTACTTATTCCAATACAAATGAATAACAACAGCCCAAACCGTGGGTTTTGCTCAGGTGGATCTGGCTTGTGGCACGTCTGGAGGAGAAAACATTGCATTTTCTAAGATGTGTTTTGAGGGATGCCCCACTGCATTCCATTTAACAGCCCTACTTCATACATAAGGTAGAAATACAAAGATAGGTCAACATACTTTTTTTTTTTATTATTTTTGGGTTAAAAATCTGATAGTGGAGAGGAGATTGTGGTGGTAGCATGAATAAAAACTTCATTCTGACCCCCCCTGCTGATGTGCAGAAAAGCTTTCTGACAGTAGGGAGAGTGGGGTAACAGGACAGATGCCCTGTGGAAATTCAGCACGGCCGTATTTAAAAGCAGACTGGACAAACACTTAAAGAAGAATAATTTAGATACTGTTAATCCACTCCTGAGTGGGGAATCATGATGACCTTTTAATATCCATTTAACCCTGTCCCAGTGTGAAAGTGCTGTCTTTCCCTCTCCCAGAAGCTGCTGAATTACTTCCAGGTAGAAGACCCCATTTAGCTCTATCACTTCACCACATGGCTTTACTAATCCACCTCCTCTGGTTTTTTTCTACCTAGGAAAGTATGGGAAGTGCCTGGAGCTGTCATCCACCCCAGCGCAGTCACACAGTCACAGGATTCCAGAGTCAAGCCCACTCTTCTTCACCTCCTTCTTTGGTATCTCTCTGGCTGTCAAGCACAGGTACTTCTTTCCTGCCAAAAGCCTACACTTTAATAAAAATACGTCCTGTCTTTCAGGACAAATATTTTCATGACTGATTCTAGCCTGCTAGGGACTTGCTAAATCTGGTAGCCCTGCAGAGGCAAGGCTTGATGCAGCTCCGTGGCCTGGGGTCCAGCCTGCAGCATGGATTCCCAGCAGACTCATGCAGAAACAGCACAGAAAGGACATGGACCTGTTGGAACAGGTGCAGAGGAGGGTGTGAAGATGTTCCAAGGGCTGAAGCACCTCTGCTGTGAGGACAGGCTGAAAGAGTTGGGGTTGTTCAGCCTGGAGAAGACTCTGGGGAGATTTTAGAGCCCCTTCCAGTATCTGAAGGGGGCTACAGGAGAGATGGGGAGGGGATAGAGAAGCCATAGGATGAGGGGGAAGGGTTTTAAACTGGAAGAGGGGAGCTTTAGATTAGATATCAGGAAGAAAATCATTACTGTGAGGGTGGTGAGACACTGGAACAGGTTGCCCAGAGAAGCTGTGGATGCCCCATCCCTGGAGTTGTTCAAGACCAGGCTGGATGAGGCTTTGAACAACCTGGTCTAGTGATGATCTAGATGATCTTTAAGGTCCCTTCCAACCCAAACCATTGTATGATTCTATGAAACACACACGTACAACGTGTGTACACACTGATGGCCCCACTGTCCAACAGAGGCAGAAATGCTCAGCACTTGCACCAGCAGCACCAACAGCTTCATCCTGCTCCCTGTAACATGATCAAAGTCTGAGGGCACGACATATATCTAAAATACACATGTACAGTATGGACCCCCTCCAGCAGTTGGTCCTGAATCCTTGTTCTCCCCAGCTCTGCACTGATCAGGCACAGGGCATAGCCAGTCAGGAGCCTGTTTACAAGCAACTAACCTCTTTTATCCCCTTATCTCTCTTTTTTCTCCATGTTTATTCCTCCCCAACCCACTTGATCCCTCCCTTTCCCCACCCTCCTCCCCTAAACATCCCAGGAGAAGGTGGTGTGCAACTGCTCCTGCCCTCATCCCACAACATGTCCCATACCTGCAGGCAGTGTCCCCCCTCAGCCCCAAAGCTGGGACATTGGTGGCTGTCACCCTTGGACACGGCCAGCCCTGGGAGGTGTTGGGCAGGGCATTACCCAGGGTCCCCATCTGCCTTTACTCCTCTGCTCCTCTGTTTTTGGAAGGAGAATGTGGTTTTTATCACCCTAACACAGTCCCCAGGCTGTTCTTGCAGGATGAGGAAGGAGGGAGAATGTAGTTCTCACCAGGCACAAGATCACACCAAATTTGCAAAACTCCCAATATGCAGAAACTACACCAAAATTGTGCTCATGTTTAGGACAGATCAGAAGCCATGTGCACTGGTGTGTTATTAAATCCTCACTTTTAGTTGGCTTCAGGTACCTTTTAATCATTCTAACCCAACTGATGCTGACCTTCAGGTTATACTTTCCTTTAGGGACCTTTTTAGTTTCAAGTCAAGTTTGCCACTACAGGATTTTCCTTTTTTGAGCTCTCTCTCTTGGGAAAAAAAAAACCAACCAAAACCACACATATACACAAGATAAATCCCAAACCCAGAATTAATTAAACAGAAAAATGAAACGAAACACACATTGGGATAAAAAGAAATCTTCGCAAAGCTACAAGATACCCGAACAGATATAGTGGACATTTCCAAATTTTAAAAGTAAAATATAAACTTTTGGGTAATGACCATAACTGTCAACCAAGGGAATAGTTTTCAGTTCTGGAAGAGATTCTGAAACCGCAGTTAAGAGTGCAACTTCTGCAGAGTGAACTGCTATGAGCTAAAGTAGAAGTTGGATGAATCATTTTTCCAGCCTTATAAATCATTAAAGTTTGTTAAATTGTCTCCGTAACTGAGGTAAGCAAACCATTTAATGACTTATATAATGTGTTATTTTCCTATGGATGTTATTCCCATAGTTTTTACGGCTGATGGAGTTCTCTTTCTGTTTTTCTGCAAATACCTCTAAAATGATGAATAATCGTTACTTAAAAGACTAAAAATACATGTCAGCTCTTGTCGTATATGAAATCTGACAGCAGTTAAAGTGTTGGTATCCAAACTTATTTGACAGCTTCTTTGAACAACTTTTACTAGGTATTCTTTATCGGATTAAATATTTTTAGATATGTGCAATTCGTTCTATAAGTCAAGTCGGTCATGTTAAAGGGAAAGTAAAAGTTGTTCTAGATATTAGACAACCAGCTTAATGAATGGCAATAACTTTTCTTTCAATGCCTTTTCGTTAGAAGCCAAATGTCATGATCAAACTTTCGTTGCCTAGGTCCTTGTGCAAGGACCGATTCTGAATCTTGTGGAGCAAATAAAGCTCAGGAGAAATTTTAGGTGTAAGACCCCAGTGTTTCCCGCGCTTGCAATTTCTCCCTTATAAATGCATTTTCTTTGCAAAAAAGTTGGCACCGGTCGTAGGCAGAGCAGGCCAGATACAGGCAGTGATACCAAAGCAGTGTTAGTTTGTCGTGGCTGCAGATCTGCTCCAGACATCTCTGCCCAGTCCTGACCCATATTTTGTGCACCCTGGCACCCTGGGAGATCTACCACATGGCACCGCTTTGGCCCTGGTTCCAAGAGACCTGCAGGAAGCAGTGACCTGGCCCACGAGACCTGCCTTTCTACTGGTTGTAGCACAACTTCCATGCAGGATTTCCAAATGTAGCACCTTTTTTTGTCCAGAATGCCTGGTTGGTGAGTTTAGTACATCGGGTTTGCAAAGTCTGTGAAGAACTGGCCCACAAATTATGAGGAGGAGAGCTTGGTTTTTAAATACCAGGAGGTAGGCAATCAGGTGAGGAGCGCAGGTACGACACAGATACTGGTATGGCACACCACAACCCAGAGTATAAACAGCATTTAAAGTTTAAATTAAGAACCGTTAAGGCAGAGAACCTATCTGAAGATGTAGGACAGGGATGCAGCTCAGTGGTCCATCCCTCTGGGGGTGGCTGGCAAAGGAAGGTCAGTTAGAACTAGGCAGCTTTCACTCCCGGCATTTATACTGGATCCGGAAGGGTGCCATGGGTTGCTGTGTCCCCACCAAGTGTAAAGGGCTCTGCAAAAAGAAGGGAATCAGTAAAAACATTTAAGTTAGTTAATGGGATTATCGTCATGCTTTAAGGTATAAACATATTCTTGGAGTTTTGGTCTTGGAGAACAAAGAGCAAATACTGAGAGCATTTCTTGGTTTTGCTGAAGCCATCGAGTAGGGCCTTCATCATCATTGGTTTTTATTCCACTCGCTCTCACAGAGGATGACACATGAGATCTTAAGAAACTCTAATGGTTTTGAATATCTTCACCAGCATAATCACCTGTGGGTGCAGACCCAAGTTCTAACCAACTGCAGTGAGAGTTGATTGTACAACACACCACCAGTCAGGAAGAGGCAACCTTCCTCCATATTCTGGGTGGACTTTCCACCACTACTAGAGATCAACATCTCACGTTCTTCAAGGACACCAGAGGAAGTTCTCTGAGCTTCCAACTTCCAGCCTAAAAGGGCAATCATATGAAGCCCATGCCATACATCTGATTTCGTATCTTTAAAGTATTAATAATCCAGTTCCATAGTCATTGTTTTTATGAAAAACAATTCTAAAATCTCTTGTAATCTTTAGGCAACAAGGAGAAAAAATACTCTCGTAGGGATGTTTCCATACAGACAGTGCAGCCCCACTGATGTGGCTGGAGCTACGCTGGCTTTTCTGAGTTAAAAGAAGATTGAGTTGTTCATTATATGCTTTATTAAAAAAACATTATATGTTTTATCAAAATTTTGCTTCATCAGAGATAACCACAATTGAGCGTGGCTGTTCAGCTGAGCGCGGTGAAGGAAGGATATAAAGATATGGAATGCTATATAAATGCATGGATTTTTTATGCATATTTTTTTTACCTCCTTTGGTATCGCATCCAAAAGCACAAATTCATATCTGTAGAGGAATAGCACAACGAACAACTGGATTTCCATGATAGCAAACCACCTGCAAGAACAAGGAGGAAAACGTTGGCCTGACTGTCACTGTGTGACAAACAAGGGGTCTTTGACACATTTTACATTCCATGCTTTAGTTCTGCCTGAAAGTTGATATCTCCAGCAGGAAAAGATGCTGTAGCTTTGTTCAGCCTCATTACCCAGCAAAGGACACGAGTGGAGAGGTTGTCCCTTCCCTCTGGTGAAACGTTAGCCCGACAGCATCCCTCTGACACCCTATTTTAAACCAGCCCCTTATCATTATGGGGTTTTTTCCACTGTATAAACATTTATGTTCCTCTAACGCTTGCCGACTTGAAATAACTTCATCGGGGTGAGAAGACAGTCAAATATAGAAAGGGCTATATGACTAATCGTGCTATATAAAGTTATATAATTCAGCTGGGAGCCTGATGACATCAGAGTGGCTGTGACAGCGGGAGTTATTATTTAATGCGTCAGCGTTAGAACGCGGTTCGAGACCCAAGGGCATGCTTTCGGGGTTGGTTTTTTTCTGTAACACTCTCAAGAAAGGTTTGTCTTAGTCAGTCCAGAGAAGATCTCAGCTAATTGCAGGTGAACAACTCCAGGCTCTTGTTTTTTTAAAGTTGAGCTGTGCAAGAGCTTTCTGCATCCATCTATGCCAGGTCGTGGGATTACTCACCCTAGTTAAAAGAGTAATACTACCTTGCTCTTCTACACAGTTCATTTTCCGTTCTCTAAGGGATGCTGGAAAACTTGGATAAAAGATCTACTGGGGAATGCAGTGGGGAGAAGGCCACTGTCAGCCTGGATTTGGGCTGGCAGGTGTGAAGAGGAAGGTACTAAGCCCCAGGAGACCCAGCCATCCACATCCGCGCCCTCTGCTCCGGAGTGGGAGGATGCTGGTTTGCTTTGGCATAGCAAGACCAGACCCAAATTTTCTCTATGCTTTCACATTGGAATTACCTTGAGATAAAGGGAGCTTTTGGTGACCGTGAGCTCGGGGTCAGAGCAGAGATAGTTCAGTGGAAATCAGCTCAGGTCAGGCAGGGTTTGGTGACCCAAAAGCTGTGCTGGTGGCACCGTAGAGAGGTGGGCTCCTTACAGCCTCTGCACTGATTGCACAGTGTGGTCCTGGGCTCCTGGTGCTTGAGGTCCTGCCTCTGAAGCTTAGTGGTTTGGCACAGATGATGTGGCCAAATTCCAAAATGCCTCTAGGTTGCCCTGAAAGTGGAAATGCTGCATTTACAGGGGACTGTCCTTCCAACACAAGCACAGCCAGATGCGAGCTCACCAGCACTGACACATCTGTTCCTGTGGTGGGGTTCATCTGTCCCACCTGACTTTCATATTCATTACGGAGGCCTAGAGCAATTTTCCTGTAAAAACTCTGATTCACTGATGCCTTCCTGTTTTATTTAGTGACAATGATGTACTTTCTAAAATCCTGGCCCCCGTACGCTGCTACGTGTTGGCGGAGCCCAGCTGTGGATTGGGGTCCTGCAGTCCATGGAGTGTGAGAATGAAATCACAGCCACTGAAGGGTTTACAGTGTCATCAGAAGAGAGGAGACAACAGATGGAGCTGTGCAAGACACAGTCACACAGGCAACAGTCACCTGGTTAGATAAAAGTAGCTTCACTGCCATCAAATATTTCCTCTAGGTAAAAAAGATGGCTTGTAAATGGCTTTGTGGGAGCTCTTCCCATGTCAGTGTGCTGGAATATTTGACAAGTTAGTTATTTTCTAGCTTGCAGTTTGATTAAATGAGCTTTTAATTTCATGATGAACTTTCGCAATGGAGAAATTAAATGCTTAATAATATCCATTTATAAATCCCAGCACTGAATTAAATGAAAATGCATCTTAAACTTGAATAGCTTTGTTTCATTCAGCCATACCAAGGAAATGGGATATAGGTACATCTCTTAGTTTAATTTCCTGTCTTCTAAGACCACTACATTATTCTTTTAGAATTATTGCTGAAAAGCAGGAAAGTGTGTGTTACCACGTGGGCTCCCAAAGGCTTTGAAAGGACTTTTTGTCTGTCAGCAAGAAAAAGATTCTCCATCCGTTATCTATGAAGAAATGTTATCTTTTTCTTTCCAACCACAACCTTATTTTCAAGATATTATCAGAGTCCAGAGAACATCCTGAATAAAGAAATAGGTCAGTGTATATAAACAAGCAGGTTTCAGGAACACTGTTTTGCAGCTTCTCCTGTACCTGCAGATGCCTCTTGTGAATTCTGCTGTGGCCATTGCTGGGAGCCAGCCTGGGCTCCTGTTGAGCCCAGGAATAGAATATGGCACAAGTCACAGAGGCAGAGCAGTGAGTGAGCACTTTCCTCCAGCAACTCTATGGGCTGAAGGCAGTTCAATTCATTTTGTTTATGTCTTTGATGCCTTCACAAAGTTTATCCCAGCCTCCTATAGGGTGCAGAGTCAAGAACACAGATCTTCTGCAACACCCTCTGCATTTCTCAATCCACGTGGGACTCTTGAGTTAAACTGAGCAGTTTTAAAGATTCTGGGTTGTTTGCTTCCTAGAGGAGACCAGGTTTTGAAGGCAGAGAATTGAGCGTAGAGATGTTTGAACACAGAAACGAGGAGCAGCTGGTTCCCCGGGACTTGTTCCAGGAAGAGGGACAGCAGAGAAAACAGCAGAAGGAATGCAGGAAGCACCGAGACTGGCATTGCTGGAGGAGTGAAGAGACACAGGATCTGCAATTTAAGCCATCATACAATTGTGTAGGCCTTAATGCAAAGACAAGGGTTAAACAGAGAGGAGCCACTTAAGACATTTGAAGATCAGCAAAGACGTGAAAGAGGATGGAAAGAGAGTCTCAGACCAGCAAAATGTTCTTTAGGTTAGTTTAGAAATGTTTTATAGCAATCTAAATACCTGTGTCTGTAAACTGGCATGTTTATAAGTGCAACAACTCTCCCTTGATGAGAAGGTGCCTTGGGAGTAGTGGAGCTGACTTTTCTCCCTGAGGGATATCTCTTCATACCCAAGTCTCAGATTCAGCTTTTACATCGTGACTTAACCTGTCTTTTCCAGGAATTAAACCACTTTCAAGTCAGTTTAAATAAGGCCCAGATAATACTGAACATCAGGGGACTTACAAACAGCAAAGTGATGAAAACATTTTATCTCCAAGTGTAAGAGGAGCCCAGTTCAAGAGAGTTGTTCTCTGCAGGGCTTGGGAATAAATAAACCCCAGCTGTTTCACTGACCTTCCTGGACACTGATGCTTCCCTCCTCCGAATGCCACAAAGCTGTCCAAGAAAGCATTCTTCTCTAAATTTGCCTCTTTCCAACGATCCTGTGGGAAGAAACGTTTTTTTCCAAATCAGCCTTATATAAATAAAGCTTAACTTTATTTCTCCAGGCTAAAAATGACCTTGGACAGCTAATCCTCCATACCAAGTTGCACTAATGCCATTTTCTGCACTCAACCTGTTAGTGGTAAGAGTCTGGATTCAAAAGGCAGCACCAACTCAGGGAAAGAAATGAGGGTCCCATTTGAAACATACTTAGTGCTGGAGGGGTTTTGAACATCACCCCATTCTTTCTATACCCCCCCCCGTTTTTCTAAATCCTGCATCTTGAGCTATCAAAATACCTATAAAATTGTGATCTTCTCCTTTTAAATATATGCACATTCAAAGCAAATGTTCAACCAATAGCTTCCCCCAGCAGCAAAATTGTATCACTGTGCACTAATGGCTCATGCACGTCTTGCACACAAACTGTTTGTAGGATGCTGTGCACAGAGAAGTGCAAGGTGTATGGGCTGTCACACCAGAGAAGGGCAAGGATTGTCCAGCTCCGTTCTCAGGTGCAAGCCAGTGTGTGAGAAAATGAACTCTTCTCAACAAAACCAGCTTCTCTGTATCCAGAGGGCTCCTTGCTCCATCCTGAGCTGCTTTAAGAGAAAAGGAACAAGGCCATATGGGCTAAAGTATGGGTGGGTGACACTGACAGCAGTAAAACTCTTGAATGCTAGGTGAAAATCTATACCAGCCTCCAGAAACTCAGTACAACTCTACCAAGGCCTTCAAAGTAACACCCTGTCAAGTTTATGGTGGCTCATTCTGCTGACTAAGCCATCTTAGAGAAGATGGACCAGGATGCAGACCTGTTGGAGTGGGTCCAGAGGAGGTCCTGAAGGTGATCAGAGGGCTGGAGCACCTCTGCTATGAGGACAGGCTGAAAGAGTTGGGATTGTTCAGCCTGGAGAATAGAAGGGTCCAAGGAGACCTTATAGCCCCTTCCAGTACCTGAAGGGGGCTACAGGAGAGATGGGGAGGGACTCTATAAGGGAATGTAGGGATAGGACAAGGGGTAATGGTTTTAAACTGAAAGAAAGAAGATTTAGATTAGGCATCAGGAAGAAATTCTTTACAGTGAGGGTGGTGAGACACTGGAACAGGTTGCCCAGGGAAGCTGTGGATTCCCCATCCCTGGAAGTGTTCCAGGCCAGGCTGGATGGGGCTTTGAGCAACCTGGTCTGGCGGGAGGTGTCCCTGCCCAGGGGGGTTGGAATTCAATGATCTTTAAGGTCCCTTCCAACCCAAACCATTCAATGATTCTATGATTCGACAACAAGATGTAATCTTGTGTTTGTTTATTTTGGATTTTTTTTTTTCAACTTGGGCTGTTTAGAGCTTTCTGAAGAGGAAACCTGTTAGCATCACAATCCAACAAAAGCAAGAAAAACAGTCTCGTAGGTGATGAAGCAAGGCAATACCATTTGTAATGACAGTGTCCAAGGGGTACTCATCTATTCCTCTTGGAAAAAAAGGGTGAGTTTCTAAAAATTTAGCTAGCTTGCTTTTTAGGAATAGATTTTCTAAAGAAAGAAGCTGCTGCATCAAGTTTTCTGTTCTTAGGGTTTCAGAGAGGCAGAAATTGTTATGACGGTTTTCAAATTGGTGAAGAGTTTACTAGAAGGGAAATTTTGTTTAAATTGCTCTTCGATGTATTTGTGTAAAAAAGATGAACAGTTCTATAGCCGATGGTGCTAAAAAGAGCAGTTGCAAGTCTGCCCACATGAGCGCCTGGAGTGGAATGATAATCAAGAAACTCTAGATGAGCTACTGAATTAGAAGAGCTAATACCTACCAGAAAACATCTGACTGGAAAGACCAATAAGTCTTCAATAATACATGGAGCTACACAAACAAATACCAGGGAGAGGAGAGTTCTTGGAGTTGGGTTCAAAAGTTAAATCAGTGGGGTCTTTCCATGGTCAGCTTTGAATCAAGATCAAAGTGATATAAAGTAATACCATATTATTTGGAATATATAACTGAACTTTAAAGTCTTGCTTATTCCTACAGGCTCCTCCTTTTTTTTGCACATCTTCTCTGTATACAAGGCCAACTGCAAACAATGGGGAATACCCAACTTTAAGGCTGATTTTTCCACGTGCTTTTGTTGTGAAATAAGTGAAGAGGAGAAAAGACAGCAAAATACCCACGCTCAGAGTGACAACTTACAGGTTTGAACATTTCTGGGTCAGGAAAATATTTTGGATTCCTGTGTAACCAATATGGTGATAACATCAGCATGTCACCTGCAGGGATGATGTAATTCTGAAAAGGAGAAAAAAACTCTTAAGAAAAGAGAAAATCACAGGTTCAACTCACAAAACAGCCCCTCCTTAGTATTTCTCTTCCATCAGCAGAAGGTCCTAACAGAGGGCAAGTGAGGGTGGTGAAGCCATGGTGGGCATATTACATGTTTGAAGCCTCTTCTTGTCCTTGATCTTTTTTTTCTGTAAGTAGGACCTGAACTGAGAATGTGGAAAGACCATTTTTGTTCTAATTTGGTTTTTCAGGTATAGAAATAATAGAAATATTATTTCTGTCTTTCCTCCTTCTTGATAAATCTTCTGTTAAACACATCCTTTAATATCTAAAGAAATTTGTAGGAGGTCTTATATGACAGTAGACATTTAAGGGACTTTAGGAATTTCTTAAATAGGCATGAATGCTGATTCCTTAAGAGAATGTTTTTCTCCCAAATATTTATTTGTTAGACTTCTAAGCACTAGCATTTCCCTTCTGAATGGCAGTGAAGAGGACAAACAGGAAAGGAGTTTTATCAGTTACTACATAGTGGTCCCTCCTACTATATTTGTTGTGTCTGATGACTATTTCATGTACCATCTGCACAGTATCTCCAACTCAATTCAATTCAATCTAAAGTAAATTCAATCTTGAAGGTACGACTGTGAGCTAGAGAAGCAAAACCACGCTTAAATTAATGATGATGATAAATCTATTAAACCTAAACAAAACATATATGTGAGATTATGGAATATCTCTAGCATTTGAACTTTATCCAGATCATTCAGGAGGCTCCTTTCCAGAGAAATCATAGAGCATCCTTTTGGGGAAAAAAACCAAACCAAACCAAACCAAAACACAAAAAGGCCAACCAAACAATAAAACTCACCTGAATTTTTATTGGATTTACTACTTTCTTGGTGATTGCACCTGGAGATCTCAGCCGTATGGCTTCCAAAGTGCACCATTTAATAAAAGGGAGTTTCTTAAGCTCCTCTTCAGAGACGTCTATTCTACCTTTACCTGTTGTGGATGAGTAAGAAGAAGCTGTGTAAGAATTAGATTTCATATCTGTTTTGATACATGCTGGCATGTCTTGCTATAAACCTTCTGATATCGTACCTCAAGACTTTAAGATTTTGTTTATATTCAGAAGTTTTCTTTATATTTCAATGAAAATAAATGGATAAAATTCAGTACAATTCAAGAAAAGCCTTTGAAGATAATTTAAAAATTCTAAGGTAGATATGGCATTTGCCAGAAGAGGTCGTCTTGGAAGTTAAGAGCTCCTGGACCTTTCTGGTACTTTGGTAGGACTCTGCATGGAAATCTCAGGGACCAAGAGCTCTTGGGCTCTGTTAATGTCAGCAAATAAAACAGGGCCAGGAGAAAGGCTTAAGCTCTGGTTTGTGATTATTCTTATTGGTTAATTATTGACATGCTCTTTGATGTGGTTTTGACCCATGTCAACCAAGAGTCTTCCATGAAAGTTTAAGCAGGGCTAAGGGGACTGCCTATCTTCTCACAGTGCTTGACAGTTTTTTGAAGGAAAGGGATTAGTCATGTGAGGGTGAATCGTGCTGGACAAATTGGCTTCAGATGAAAGAAAAGAGAACAGTTCCTGGCCCGTTTTTCCACAGCATAGCTGTAACTCTGGTGAACATCACACCATGAAAAGCAGCTGAACTGAAAAACCTCATCTGACCCTACCAGAGAGGCATGAAAAAAGCACAAGACTGGTTAATACAAATCTAGGTCTACATGACAGGTGTGGAATGAAGAGACAAGAACATGCGGTTCTTTTTCTACCTTCTTGTGATAACATCAAAGGTGGTTTTGCTTAAAAATATGTCTCGGAGCTGGACTCTGTTATCAGTAGTACCCTCAGCAGCAGCATTCATTATTCCCAGCAGCTGACCTTTAGCTGTGTGCTGGGCCAACACAGAATAGATCATTTCTAGGTTCCAGAAGGACACGATGGAATTTATTACCTGCTTTGCCAAAAACAGAAGCCAGGTCTTCCATGATTTTCTTGTAAATGGAAGGATTAGAGAGGATGAAAACAAGGGTCCAAAATGCAACCTAAACAGAGATGAAAGTTAACAGGGGAACATGGAACAGAGTTGCAGTATCTTTGTAGGAAATCACAGAGGCAGGTGAAAAGATTTGTTTTTTGGATGTGCCTGTTATAGGTGGGATGTGCAGGGAGCTCTGCTTCCAGGATAAATCCACATCTAAGGGCTCAGATCCTGGGAGATTAGGTCTGCTCATCTGCTGTGTACTTCTCTTCAGCAAACATTATACAGCTTTGGCTTTGAAACACAGAATCCTTTCTTTAATTTCAAATAACTAGGTGTTAAAATGAATGACTAAACCATTGTGTGTGATTAGATTTAGCTGCATGAATGGAAGAAAAATTAGATAGTAAATTCCTCCTAATATCAGCAGAAATGAGGTGAAATAATTTGTAGGGCATTGTCACAGTGAGCCACTCTAAAACGGGCAGGAAAAGTTTTAATGAATAGCAAAACAAGCAGTACTATATCCCCTTTAGAAATAATTTGCTAACTGATTATGCAATGAAGTTGAAAATCAAGAAATTTAGGAAAGGAGAAAATCCTCTTAAGTGGGATGAAACCAGAAGGGCTCACAGCCCTGTTGGGAGTCTCTCTCCTCTCGGGAGATGCTGCCTGCACGCAGACCTGGCCTGGGCCATCTGTGCTGGGGAGGGATGAGAACTCTCACTGTGGTTTCCCAAACAGCCCCACGTGGATGCAGCCCTCCTTCTGCCCAAAAAACCTGGTAGGTTGGTTTTCCCATCGAGCCCTCTCACACCGCGGCCTCGCTCCATGGGCTGAGGAGGGATGACCGAATGGTTTCAGATAAAAGGGTTTAATGCACTCATAAAAAATGCCCTTGGAAACTGAAAGGTTGTTTTTTTTTTCATCATTCCAGTCACCAGAGCAGCGGTTGTGACTATTCTGAGAAACAAGGGAATATCTGTATGTCTATTTACAGCTGAATATTACAGGAGTAAGTCATGATAGTGTTGTGGAAGGAATGTCAGTTATCCTGATAACAGACAGCAGGCTGTGCCTCTCACTTATACCAACATGTGCATCCACAGAAACCTCACTGAAATGGATGAAATTCTTTGTGGGTAAACTGTAGTAATATCCAGAATAGAAAAACCATAGATATACCCATCAGGAGTACATATAAAAATAACTCACTATCATTTTTTTTTTTTTTTCTAAATCACATCTGTAAGAGACATAACTGTGCTGGAAAGAGCTTAGTAGTCATGGTAAATAAAGGATGTTTTTGCTGCTATGGATTTTTCATCTGAGAAATTCCTATAAATGTCTTTGGTCAGCCTAAGCTGTGTCAGATAGATTGGGCTTGTTAGCATACATATATCTGTACCATTAAATCCATCAAATCCGTTTCTAACATAGACAAAACTTAAGCAGCAGTAGAATCAAACTATTGCTTTTCTTCCCCCGCAGCATCGCTGGCATTTGTGCAGCAGATCCCCCAAAGCACAGGAGTCAAAATCACTCAAGGATTTACACACAGATGAAGTTACTCCATATTATGGGGTTTTATGTTCTTTACAATTGATATTTAAAATCGAGTCGCTACTACAATACAGCCCCAGTGCTTCAAAATAGAGTTAAATGCTCTTCACAGCTTAAGAGTGTGATCTTAATAGCTGCGAGACATATGTTGCCAAAATGTGGTGATAGGGGATATAATAATTTAGGAAAAATACAAGCAGAGCTTTTCTTGTCATTGCTTCTGTGACGTTGCAGCCTGGGTATATATTTGTGGTGATGTGTGTGGGTGTGATAATCCCTTCTTTGGAATACATGCAGTGCAGGTGACCTCTGGTTCAGGGTCTTTGCTTCCCAAACCCGGGGGTTTGAGCAGGTTGGAGAGAACACATTTCTCTCACTGAGGTACTTACAGGGACAGCGTTTGCTTGGGAAGCCCAGAGCATCAGGAGACCATAATTGGGACCCAGATGCTTTCCTTGCAAGTTATCCAGGAGATGATGCAGTAGTGTCTGTTACAGAGGAAAGATAATAAGGTGTATTGTCAAAAATCTATTAAAATCTGGGTTAGGATAGGGTTTACTAGAATGTGAGGATATAACGCAAAACTAGTTTATCGAAGAGGAGTAATGTTATTTATGGGGTTTTTTTCAGTCACAAATTAGAGATGACAGCTGTTAAGAGGAAGTGAGGCTCACTCACAGGCAGAGGGCCAGAAGAAGTCAATGCACCACGTGAATCGCTACTGAACACTTGCACTGCCCTCCATTTTCTTAAAGTTTTTAGGGAATCGCTCCCCATTGTTGCTTGTGGAAGAAAGAAGAAAGAAATCTCTATTCTTTTTTAATTCCCGCTCTACTTCTCTACTTCAAAGACCCTGAAAATGGGACTGAACAAGTTGAACGGGTGGAAATGAAGAAAATGTTCTCTCTGTTCCTGCCAAAAAGGTTCTTGTTACGAAGAGACGGTCTGATGTATCAGCAAAGTCCCTGGTTCTGGGTGCTTTGTTGGTGACCTAACCAATGACTTCAACAGCTTGATGTTCTTTGAAACTATAGCAACTGCAGAATGTTCGAGCTTCAGCTTTTGCTTATAGTATTTACTTAAATACAGGGGGGCAACCATGCATTCAAGGCAAAGCTTCCTGTCTTTTCAGAGACGAAAAAGATGGCCTTGAACAAAAAATGACCATTCTTTTTTCTGAATTCCCACCCGATCTTAAGACACCATGTATGTGCCTTGTACTTCCTGCACCTTCTTACCTCCCACCACCCCCTCTCCAGCCCTCTCTTTCTTTCCGTTATTCTGGTTTATTTTATGAGAGAAAGTGTGGTATGTAAAGCTTTTAAAATCTAAATAAAACCTGTTTTGTTTAATGATCTGTTTTATAACCATTTGGTAGATCAAAATTCCCAGGCCAGTCCGCCCTCGCGTTTGTCATCTCTACAGACAGAATTCCTGCCATAGCTAAGGAGAATAACCAGGGGGACAACTTATCACAGCTTTGACACAATCAATATTTAGGATACTTGGCTTCCAATCTAGTAATCTGCTATTTTCTACAAGTCTGGCTGCTGGAGGATCTACTCACTCTACACCAGGGTTTAAAAATAGTACGTGTAAGGTTTTGAAATTTCACAGCGCGGTGCCCTCAGAGAAGCAACTGAAGAGGTCTTTCTCTCACCTCTTTCAACTGCTCACTGCAACTGCGATACTGGAGGCTGGCAATGGGCCATAGCTCTGAACCCTTGGCTTAATATTCCCTGGATGAAGATGTTAATTATCAGAATTGTAGGAAATAAACTAAGTTGAGCGGGACTTGAAATTATGGGTCTGGCCTAATGTAGGTGACAGCAATACTGGACAAGTAAGGTACAGCTATCAAAGCTGAGATATTTGGCTTATTTCTTCCAGTACTGAAATAATTCCTGCCCTCCATCGCTTCAGTCACAATATGTGACAAAGTCATCTTATTTCATAGCCTTGGGTGTTTACCTTGGATGTGGTGTCTGAAGGGTTGGTCTTTTCAGCATCCGACACAACTTTCTCAAATAATTTTAGAAGCCATTTTTTGGATTTAGACCAGTTCCTGTAAAGAAAAGCAACAAGCAAGAAGCACTTAACTGAGGCAGCACAAAACAACATCTCCTTTTCCATGAGAAGGACTCCTTGGTTTCTTTCCAAAAGCCCCTGAGTAGCAGTCAGTTGATGAATACTCAAGTGTCAGTCTGACAGTAGTGTTGACTTCACCTTGGCCAGACCTCATCTTGCAGCCAGGACTTATGGCTTGAGGATTCCTAGAGTTTCATATCTATTCCACTATGGTTTTTCATTGTGGCTTTGGACAATTGCTCAGCTCAATCTTTTCAAGAATAACCTCCCCTGAGAAAATAAAGGCCATATCTTTAGAGCATCCTTTGTTCTTTCTGAAGGCTATCTGGAGGTGCTTAAGGTGCTGCCACGGCCCTAAGAGCACTGACAGGCTCCCTTCTTTGGAGTTTGGTTGCCTACACCCAAGGTCAGCCATGTAACCTGGAATCAGTCTGCTGGGAGAACAGCCAAGGTGTGGGAAAGAGCAGAGAGATGCCTTGTTGGGGACGGCCTCAGCTTGAGACTCACATTTAGGCTCAGCCCTTTGTCTTTTGCCTAGTTCTGCTGCTCCCTGACAGGTCTACGCTGGACCCTGCCCACCTAAGCAAGGTTTGTGACAATCATAGAATCACAGTCATTTTGGTTGGAAGAGACCCTTAAGATCATCAAGTCTGCCAAGTTACCACTAAACCATGTCCCTCAGTACCACGTGTACCCATCTTTTAAATATTTCAAGGGATGGTGATTCAACCACTTCCCTGGGCAGCCTGTTCCAATGCTGCAAGTTCAGACCTCCAGAGAGAAGGTCTGAACTTTGTTGAAGCATCTAGCTGAAAGCCTGTCTGACCCAAGGACACACCATCAATAAAGACAGTGGATCATCCTCCAGGGGAAATGTCTCTCACAGTTGATATCCCAGCAAGCAAAACATCTGTAATGGGTACACCACGAGCACCATCTCTGCTCCGTTACCTTAGGAAGCACTCGGGCATCTGAGAGGCATATTCAAAGTCCTCATCATACTTCTGAAAATGTTCTTCAAAGTCCTTGATTTCACTTGTTGGGCAGATGCCTTTCCCAAACAAAGTGTTCACGACTGCTGGATACATGACGTACCTGCAAGGTGAAGATCCCCATGACTTACAGACCATAGAGAAGCTGCTGCAGCAGTTTTAGGACACGACGTGGTGTGTTGAATTGCCCACACTAGAAGCACAGGACTCGAGCCTCACACCAGTATGGAAGGGCTGGCACAAGGCTCATACCTCACCCACACCCTTATTGCAGATTTTTAGCTGAGGCTGGGAGATACATGGACCTCAGGATAGTCCTCTGCATGTGGCTGAACTTCATCAGTTTTGGTCCCCTCAGCAGTGGCAGAAAGGCTCTGGGTGCTGCTGAGGTCCTCTTCTCCCCATTAGCTACCCCTCTTATTTCAGGTTTGCTTGGGTGGACCTTCTGAGCATTGTACAACCCCTTCTGTAGCCATTCTGTGAAATCCTTCCTCTGGCTGCAGCTTTTCTGCAGAACAACCCTTTTTTTTTTTGTTTTATTTTATCCCACTCCTTCCCTATTTTCTCCTCTGTCATCCTGCAAACCCTGAGCTCATTTCCCAGGTCACTTCACCTGTACCCTTGAGCTCTGAGAAACCCTTGTACAGCCTTTGCTGGGCTCCAGCCACTGCTAAACACAGATTTCAGGCAATGGCTCTTTCACTTTCTTGCTTTTCTACAGCTCGTAAGGAAGATGGAGCCACCTGCTGGCTCTGTGGAGTTAATTTTGAAGCAGCTAAATAATTAACCCGGGCACTGCATTCCCATTCTATCCTGTGTTGTCTGAAAAAAACGTAAAAACAGATTACCCTCAGCACAGATTTACTGTGGGTAACTTTTGGATCCTGTAGTTTACCATCTATCCTATGGCTTCTTTTTTTTTTTTTTTTTTTTTTTTTCATTTTAGACAAATAGCAGCTGATACGGGTTTGATGACTGGTGCCCGTGACATTCTTCCAAATAGGCAATTTGAGATGTTCCTCCTAGTTGGGAGAAACATCTGTAGGTGAAACCCTGACCACTCTGTGAGCCACCTGAAACTGTGATGAATGTTCTGAGACATCTTTTCTAAGCCTTGTGAGCCTGTACTCCCCCTGCCCTATGGTAACATCTCCGCTGCCATACAGAACACCCAGGTGTTACAGATGTGCTGCCAAACTCTCTTACCTTACCAGGTCATTGAGGTCACCCGTGCCCTCCCTGCCCAGCTGGGCCATGTGCTCCTGGAGTTCCTCACACAAAGTGCCCATGAACATGTGCAGATTAGAAGGGCCCATTTTTCCCTTCATCATGCTGTAGAGGGTACCATGGTTCTGATAAAATTCTTTCGCGGGGACAGAAACTAAACATAAAAAGAAACAGAACTATGTTGTGGAATGCAGTCAAAGTATATTTGCACTGAAAGATAGAGTAAAAATATTTACACATATCTTGCAATTCTAATTTAAATGCTTTGATCCTCATTTCCCTAGAGTGAAATTCCCAGAAAGCTTTGTTTTAACCCTGTAAAGATTTTGGTGAGCCCTCTGCTTCTACCAGTCTGTGTAACATCTTCCTGCCTCATGGAGCTTCAGTGCCAGAACCAACCATCCAGAGATTTCCCCCCAGCTTCAGTGGGGCTGTACAGAGATGTGCATACATCCTGCCAAACTGACTGAAATTACAAATACATTAATCCAAGAAAAAACCATTTGGGTCTTCATGGTATAATACATTGTGTCAGTCATAGCAGAAGAAGCTGAGGGAGCTGGGACTGTTCAGCCTGGAGAAAGCTCAGGAGTATCTTATCTGATAAAATATCTGGATAAATATCTGGTGGTGGGAGTAAAGATGAGGCCATGCTCTTCTCAGGGCAGGAAGCAATGGGCATAAATAGGAATATGGAAGATTCCACTGAGACATCATAGGGAAGTTGTTATTTTGAGGATGGTCAAGCACAAGAAGAGGTTGCCCAGAGAGGTCGTGGAGTCTCCATCCTTGGAGACACTCAAAACCCAACGGGACACAGCTCTGAGCAACCTGCTTTTGCTTGCATTGCTTTGACCTGGGGCTTGGACTGAGCCATCTCCAGTGGTGCCTTCCAGCCACAGGGATTCTGTGATTTAACCTCTCTGCCAAATTGCTTCTCTCTCGTTGCACAGCCAAAAATTGCCAGACTACTGTGAGAATTCCTGTCTGTGAGATTCCACGTGGATATGAGCACGTGAGCTGACGGAGCGTGCCACTGCAGATTGGATACACACCTCATCCCTTTCTAATGACTGTTTTATTGCAGGGTAACAACTAATTATTGCTGCAAGCTGATATTCAAATTAAGTAATAGGACAACATAGTATTGCTCCTGACCTTGTACACAGAGGAGGAGAGTCTAGCCACAGAAAGGGACCTGACCTCAAACTGGGGTTACTTAAGGTTAACAGTAATAACAGTCCCGGGGTCAGAAACCTTTGATCCCTGGAGACTGAATCCAGGTCACTTTGCAGCCTCACGGTGCTGGATCCACGCGGAGGAATCTCATTCCACCTTCCTTTTGGAGCACGGTCATGGGTTAAGACAAGCATTTAAGGCACAATCAAAAAGCCAATGGGTTTTGGATTGAGCTCTAATGTTCCTGGGTAACTGGATTTGATTTCCATTAAAAAAAAAAAAAAAGAGCTATGTCTCATTTACCTGCATTCTCGACAGCTGGTTGTACTGCCTGTTCAAAATTTAAGTCTTTAGATTTAAAAAATGCTTCAGTTCCTTCTTCCTCGGTCACAAAAGTGTATCGTTTGCCCAGAGCGAATATTGTGAATACAGGCCCATGCTGGAAAAAACCAAAGATTTCATATTATTGTGTTGTTTAAACCTTGGAGGGGAGGCCCAAGAGGGGCTCAGCACTGCAGAGAGGTGGGGGGAGGACCTGGTCCTTCCTGCTCTCTGACCACCTTGGCTCAGAAGCTCACAAAGATGAACAGGAATCAGATCAATATTTATCAACTTACGGACCAGCAGGGAACATCACAGGGGCTGCCTGACCTCATGCAGAGCAGAAGAGATTCCTTCCCCAAGATCAATATTTTATATTTGAATTATGTTTTACAATTCAAAAAACACAATCTACCTGGATATAAAGAACTCAAGTGATGGATTATCTTCTGCATCCCTTGGCCGCCGCAACAGAGTACTCACATGGTAAAAATCCATAATCCTACCTATTTCTATCTACAATTTTTTAACAAAAACTCCCCACCCCTGCATCCTTTAAATGTTTTTTTTTAAATTATTTTCTAGTTTAAAGGTTCTCCTAATGCATCTCTTTCTTGTACAGGTGCTGAAAGATTAATATCAAAACAGCTAACAACTATGTTGAGACTTATATTCAAGGAAAGTTTTTATACCATAAATAATTCTTTTGTTTAATCTAAGATCCTAAGAGCCCTCTCAGCAGTAGGTACACACTTCTGAATTCCTATGTTGTAAAAAAGAAAGATCACTGATATTTATAGATATTCTAAAATAGCAAACAAATGTGCAGCACCTATGGGCTATCAGATTTAGGCATAAAGATCAAAATTAGGAAAAAGGTTTCTGTAGATCTTTTTGGAGCTTTGAAAAGCTTTGAAACCTCCTTGCTCACCCATCCTCTGCCACTGACTTTAACCATTTCTTTAGTTGTGTGTGTCTGTACTGTAAAGCCTGTTTCATCACAAGGTCTTTGAAACCAAGGAGAACATTCCTCTTGATATCAATTGAATTTTGATTGTGTCCTTCAACTATAAATTATTAAAGAAAGAATGACTGTTTAAACACTCTGGGTGATAATAAATAAAATATTGTTTTAATAACAGTCCAATTGCTAAGGTTGGATTTTTATGGCTAACAGCAGGTCCTCATCATCAGGCTAGATAAAAATCAGTGAATTAATACTGTGTTATAAAATCAGAGCTTTAACATTGTAAATTAACATTAAAATGTACTTAAACTAATTTAAAAACAAAATTAAATTTGAACCGATAACAATCTGCAATCAAACTTTATTATTCAATTAAGGTCACGCTCAATTAAAGACTGAAACTCTTTATTTTAAATGATTACCTGTGAGCAAGATGCCCGAGCTCCCATTATGGGCAACAGAGACGGAGTCTGTGCCATCAGGGGAGCCAAAAAAAAGGGTCATCTGGGCACCTACTGCACGTTTCTGTATAAGAAGGTGACCTGAACCCCCCTTAGACTCCATTGACAGGACAGACTACGTGTCCACTGACCACCAGTAAAGCCCAGACCTCTTGCTCACCCACAATCTACCTGGCTTTGAATCTCATCCAACGCACCCCAGTCTATTTCGAATAATTACAATTAAACCCATGTTAAACGATATCGAGATTTCAAAAGGAAGGAAGTATTAAGTAGAACAGACTTAAAACAAGTGCTGGGTAAATCAGGGATAAACATTTCAATTCAAAAGCCAAGAGGCATTCAAATGTGAAGTTGCAGAACTACCATGATCCATGAAATCACCCTCAGCGACAGACAGGCAAACGTGGTGCCTTTCTGAAGGGCTCCTGAAGGAGGATCTGGGAAGCCTCAGAGAGTCATTCCAATACTCACTGATTTTTTACTCACATCATTATCAAAGATCAGGATTAGTAGTGGATAAACAGGATGTACTGAAGAAGAGCCCAATAGAGGTTTTAGGATATGTGGCCTTAAACATACGCCTAATTCATTCCTTAGAAGAAGGAACCAAAAGTTGGTGGATCTGGAGTCATTTGCGAGTCAAAATGTTGAGGACATCTTGAAACATCACAGGAGAAGAATGAGGAATTCTGAAATGACCCCAAGATCTAAGTGCTAATAATTAGTTTAGAGCTCTCATCTTGCTAGGAAAGAAGTGGAGAAAGGACAGCAAATATCTGAACCCATCCTGAGCTCACACCTGCAATTTAACGTGGATCTCTGCCCATTCCATCTCAGCAGGATACACGGAGCTGGAAAAGGCAAAGGGATGGACAGAAAGCACGAACGGAAGGTTCAATAAAAGGAGACTAAGACAAATTAGTTCCCAGGAAAGGTGAAAAGAGAATGATTATTCCCAGTTTGTCATAATGTAGAAGCTAATGGGCACCTATTAGAAGCCATCTTTCTACACATGGCCCATGGTTTATGGGTTCATTGCCCTGGGATGCTGTGGAAGCCAAAATTACACACGGGGTTAAAAAAGGGGATTAAGTTATCACAGTCAGGTCATCTGGGTGGGAATTCCAGCCTGGGAAATCTTTCAACCGTTGGCATCCAGAAGCTGGGAAGGAGAAGCGGAAGGCGGCATTCTCTCCTCTGGGTGTGCTCCTTACACCCTGTGGCTGAGCCTCTACTAATAGCTGCTGTTTGAGGCAGACACCTGAATAAACACATTTTTCATCTGTCCCGGTATAATTACGTTCTAATGTCACGAAAACAGCTACCGGAACAAGCCGTCACGCCGCTCTGCCTTTGCCATTGTTGTGTTACGGGTGGGTACCCACAAAACACGGGCACTGCCTGCCAAAACTGTGTCCCAGTTTACTGCTCCGTCTGAGGAGGCCTTTAAGGAGCCCTTGATGACACTGAGAGACAGAGAAAGCAAAAGAAAAACCCTGTCGGGATTTAGGGTCTATGAAGTACTTTCATGAGGGAAAACTCCGCACAAAGCAGCAGAGCCATGAGGAGAGGCGTGAAAGTGACACTCCAAAGAAATAGAAACTTCAGGAGGACGTTCTCCAAAATCCCCAAGGAAGGAAATCCAGGGAACCAGCCAGGCAGAGAGCAACCACTCTCGGCTGCAGCCCTGCCAAGACTCTCACGTGGGGAGCGAGGTGCTCTGGGCTGGTTTTCCCTCCCTTGGCAAGCACACACACCAGAGTTCAATGCCACGTCCCCTCTCTATCTCAGAGACATGTATTTTGGTCTTCTGTGCATGGGACCAGGGTCATAGACCGCCAGTGACTGAACTGTGGACATGCTCTTCAGAAATGCTTCACCAGAAGCCTTGTCCACAAGCCAGGGCCACAAAAATGATTAGGGCCACAAAAATGATTAGGGGGTTGGAGCCCCTCTGCTTCGAGGACAGGCTGAGGGAGCTGGGGTTGTTCAGCCTGGAGAAGAGGAGGCTCCGGGGAGATCTTAAGCAGCCTCCCAGTACCTGAGGGGGCTACAGGAAGGCTGGGGAGAGTCTGTTCACAAAGGCCTGCAATGACAGGACAAGGGCTAATGGGTTTAAACTGGAGAAGAGCAGATTTAGATTAGACATTAGGAACAAGTTCTTTCCAATGAGGGTGGTGGAGCACTGGAACAGGTTGCCCAGGGAGGTGGTTGA
>BJBW01005764.1:45590-76790 GCA_004320125.1 Scolopax mira
AGATGGTGGAGTCTCCTTCTCTGGAGACACTGAAAACCCACCTGGACACGTTCCTGTGCAACCTGCTTTGGCAGGGGGGTTGGACTAGATGATCTCCGGAAGTCCCTTCCTATCCCATATAATTCTGTGATTCTGTGAAATAATAGGCCAAACATGATTTTGGGGGCCAGATGTCACCAGCGTGGTAGGTAGGAAGGAATCCCCTTATTCACGCAACTTCCCTGCTCTTTCTCTTCAGTAACATTTCCCCTGGATCTCACCAAAACTCGGCTGCAGGTCCAAGGTGAAGCTGCCGTCCGTCGCAGCGGAGCTGCCGGTGGCCAGACGGTCCCTTACCGTGGCATGGTGCGCACCGCCGCGGGCATCGTGCAAGAGGAGGGCTTCCGAAAGCTCTGGCAAGGAGCCACCCCGGCCGTCTACCGCCACATAGGTGATTATCACGACGGGACAGGTTTGGGTCCTACCTTCTGTAGGCCAGCAGCCTTCTGGTGGGAGCTTGCCATATCTTCTTGGACTTTAGATGTATCTGAGAGGACTTCTTCGGTTTACCCCGCAATCCCACTTGGAAATATATAGGATTCTGGCTCAATGTCCTCTCTTCCCTCTCTTCCCCATTCTTTCACAGCTTAATCAGGTTTCTGGGAAAAGAAAATGTAATTTCCCTGTGGTTTTGGCAGGAAGGTTTTCAGTGGACACAGGCACTCAGAGTCCTCAGAACAATAAATATCTTTTATTTGAGGGAAGTGGGGATGGGCTTAGAAAAAAGGATAAGATTGCAAGCGGTTGGATGAAGAAATGCATTAGTGGTTTGGCCCCAGGTAACCACTTTCTGTGTTTTATTTGGAAATACGGTGACAGCAAGAAACCTCAAAAGAGGTTGTGGGAGGCTTTGTGCTTGGCAGCAGCCAAGAGGGAAGCAATGTGGTCACCTCTCCTGGGCATGTGGGCACAAACCCTGCTGCCTCCTGACAGACACATGGCTCAGCAGAGAGGTTCTCTGACGCTGAGAAGTTCTGGCTGTAGCTTTGCTGCCAGGCGGCCCCTTTTGCTTTCCCCACTTGGATCAGGAACGGGAGAGACGTGACCAGGCAAGCTCTGGAGTGTTTTACAACCCATCTCTTCATCCCTCTGTCGCAGTGTGTCCTCCAGAAAGGCCAGAACTCCAAGAATCTCCTGCTTTTGTTTTCCACAGTGTACTCGGGCGTTCGGATGGTTGCGTACGAACATCTCCGTGACTCTGTGCTTGGCAGGTCCGAGGATGAAAGCTTTCCTTTCTGGTAATGTTCCCTATTTATCCTTTTGTCTGTCTGGGGATTGTCCTTACTGTAGGAGTCCTGCAGCCCTAAAATCCCTCCCAGACCAACCAATCAGACCAGGACTTAACACTCACCTGCCCTAAAGAGGGTAAACACAAAGTAGGAGTTTAAGCACCAATAAGGACTTTCTGATTTTAGTTTTAGAAGAGTGTCTTTTCATTCAGCTGTATTTTGGGCCAGGAGATGGAAATTTCCTGGCAGATTGTGAAGGAAAAGACACTATTTTGTCCCTGTGTGTACGGCAGTTGTCACCCTAAGTTAAGTCTGTGCATCCTTTCTGAGAAGACAACTGATACTCAGAAAAAAACCCCAAAGTCTTACTTTTGCAAGTTCAATTCAGCAACAGTTAAATCTCATTCAACCCCATTTTGACAACACAGGCAGTATATAGCCACAAAATTAAGTCCTTGCCTGTGGGGAATGAAGCATTTTTTTCTTTAAGTTTTGCAAAATTTGGTAATTTCTAATTGCTAAAATCTTATAATTGTTCAAACCTTAAAACCTTGGGCCCAAAATGTAACTGTTTTTAAGATGGGGTTTATAAAATCTAATACAGATGAAGTACTTGTCATGCCTGATGGTGTGGGAAGGGGGAACTTGGGATAATACTGAAATTGCTGGCTCTTCTAAATTAAACAGAACCAGAAAATTAACACAACTCACCTAATAGCAACGGGAGATAAAGGAAAGTTTCATACATCAGCAAGCAGTTTAGAGCTTTAGGTTGGCATTCAGTTATCATAACATATGCAGCACCATATTCTTGTGCCTTGCTCGTGGACCTTGCCATCCTGCCTTTACACCCTACGGGAGGAGCATAATGTAACCTGCAGAGAAAGCAGAGCACCCTGGTGATGGATAATAATTTCATTTTTTTTCCAGAGGAGTTTTAACCATTTCTTAAAACGGACAAAAATATTACTGACTACCTTAATTACCTGCAGTCGCCACAGAATCACAGAATGATATGGGGTTGGGAAGGACCTCTGGAGATCATCTAGTCCAACCCTCCTGCCAAAGCAGGGCCACCCAGAGCAGGTTGCACAGGAACGTGCCCAGGCAGGTTTTCAGTGTCTCCAGAGAAGGAGACTCCACCACATCTCTGGGCAGCCTCTTCTAGGGCTCTGCCACCCTCAAAGTGAAGAAGTTCCTCCTCATGTTCAGATGGAACTTCCTATGTTCAAGTTTGTGCCCATTTCCTCTTGTCCTATCCTTGGGCACCACTGAAAGAAGACTGGCCCCATCCTCTTGACACCCACCCTTTATAGGCATTGATAAGGTCCCCCCTCCAGACTAAAAAGTCCCAAGTCCCTCAGCCTTTCCTCATAAGAGAAATGCTCCAGTCCCCTAGTCATCTTTGTAGCCCTCTGCTGTACCCTCTCCAGCAGTTCCCTGTCCTTCTTCATCTGGGGAGCCCAAAACTGGACACAATTATTACCCTAACTTTGCCTGTTAATATAAAGAATAACTGTTTAATACTTGTTTCACCTGGGTCATGCTGCTCAACCCTTCAGCTCGAGCACTGCAATTTGTGAAGATTTTCAGTGTATTCTGGAGGACTTTTTTTTTTTCCCCCCCCTGTTTGGCAGGAAAGCTGTAGTTGGAGGCATGACTGCGGGTGCCATCGGGCAGTTTTTCGCCAGCCCGACTGATCTGGTGAAGGTGCAGATGCAGATGGAAGGCAGAAGGAAGTTGGAAGGAAAGCCATTACGGTTGGTTCCTCTCTAAACTGGCAGTTTTTTCCTGTTAATGATTTACTCTTTGGTTGAGGGTGCGGTTCTTTCTGTTTTATGCCACCCCAGCTCAGAGCTCTTTTGGGGGAGAAAAATGCCCAGGAGGCACGCGATGGCTCGTGGCAGTGAAGAACATGGGGGATTTGAGACTTCCTCCTTATTCCATTTATATTTTGCCTTCCTTGTTTTGATGTATTGGTCCCAGAGACCGCAAACCATCCTACACGTGCAGCACATCCGTGCCAGCGCTCCGCTGGACGAAGGAAGGATGATTTCTGAAGGGAAGTTGGGAAAAAGGGGGGGGAAATGGCTCGTGCAGGATGCAGGGGCCCAGGGAAGGGCTGGGTCACCCAGCAGGGCTGGAGATCTCCTGTAGATACCAGGACATGCTGCTTTTTACATCCATAACTGCTGGCATCCTTTGGTGTCTCATGTAGTTGTGGGATCAAAGGGCTGGCTGTTGTTAACGAGCAGATTGCTGCTTACCAGGGCAACCTGTACATCTTGGAAATATCCTGGAACGCAGGTCAAAGGTGGATCAAAAAAATGAACCAAAAAATGGATCCGGAGGACCAAATCCTCACAATTATAAATCCTGTGTGAGGACCCAGCACAGCGAAGTGCTGGGATATGCAAAGATTTCTCCATAGCTGGTCTCTTTACCTACTGCTTGCCTATTGATTTCAGGTTTCGAGGGGTGCACCACGCATTTATGAAGATCCTGTCCGAAGGAGGAATACGAGGACTTTGGGCTGGATGGGTGCCCAATGTTCAGAGAGCTGCTCTGGTGAACATGGGAGGTAAATTTCATAACTTGGTCTGCAGTGCTTAAGGCCACATCTAAGATTTAAGGAGAGTTCAGCTGCTCTCCTGGTCTTCATCTCTTGGTTGTCTACACTGGGGACCTCTTTGAAGGGCACTGCAAGTGACTTCTGCCCTGAAGCATTTTGTTCCTGTAGAAATCAAGTTGCTGAAAAATAACAATTTGTGCTTGAGCCTGAGGGACGGTGAGCTGGGAGCTGAGGGGGTCCCACAGCCAGCAGAGCAAGGACATCACCAACCAAAACCCAGCTCCCTGGTGCCCAAGCAAGAGGAGCAGGGCAGAGCAGGTAGTGAAGGCAGCCAAGATCCACCAAGATTCAGATCTTCAGGAAAGCATGTGGTGATAAAGCATGTTTGAGGCCAAGCCAGGAAGCTGAGCCAGTATCAGGTCTGGTGAGGGCCACTAAGGTCAGACACAGCTCAGTGATCACCAGTTGGTCCACAGTGATAAGAAAGGTCCAAGGTTGAGCCAGGGAGATGGTCCATGGGTCAGTGTTCAAATCAATGAGGTCCACAGCCCAAGCATGGTGTGATGGAGCTACATACAGGTGCAGCTACAGTGTAGTTCAGGCAGGGACTAAGGGTTATAAGGGGAAGTGGCTGCCCAAGTTCTTGAATGATCTAAGAAGCCCCCACTCCTTGCACATATAGAACATGATAGAACTTCCATGTCATCATCTAATTTTTTTGTCTAACATTTCTAATGTTTTCATAACACTTGCACAGAGGGATCCTTATTGTGATGTTTCTGGGTTTGATTAATGAGTTACTTTGCAGAAATCTCCATTTGGGACCCATTTTATCATTTGTAGGGTAGATCAGAGAAGATGGAAGTAGAAGGGAGCATATACTCAGATGTCTAACGATGGGATCTAGGTGCCATAACTGTCACCAGGAGCTGGGGGCAGAGCACTAGCTCTGCCAATGGGAGGAGCTGCACTGGAAATTTAGGTCTTGCCAAGCCTCCATCCACGTCAGTAATGAACAGACACCACTTACTTCCGAAAATGTTGGTTTTTCTCATTATTCTCCTTACAGATCTCACCACTTACGACTCAGTGAAACACTTTTTGCTTCTCAACACGCCGCTTGTGGACAACAGTGTGACTCACAGCATTGCCAGGTGCCATATTCCCCAATTCCCCCTTTTCTGCTGCAGAACATTTCCAACCTCACCGTCTTGAGCTGCCTCTCTGTGCCAGCAGAAGCCCCCGTTCTTTGGTGGTTTGGTGGTGGTACTGCTGATAAAATGCACCTTTATAACTCCTTTTTTTTTTTTTTGCCTCGAAGGATATCTTGGTAGAAAGGACACCAGACAAAGGATGCAACCATGGCTTCAAAACTGTCCTTACTAGAAGGGCATCTCACACATCTGTGAGAGAACACGAGTTTTCACTTTTCTAGAATTACTACTATTTTATCTGACCTAGTTTTAATTTAGGAAACCATAAGAATGAGCAATACAAACTCTGCAGAACTTTTACTCCCTTAAATTATGAAGAAAACTGCTTTATATAAACAGCTAAAATAACTTCGTATCATAAATTGCCTGTTGTGGGTCCTTTATCTCTGCCTCAGGACTGCACACAGAAGTGAGGGAAGGTGGCTCTGGGGGGACATCTGAGCAAGAGCCTCCTCCCAAATCAAATTGATGTTAAGTTATGAGCTATTACCCATGATTTTATGATAACTGCTGTAATATATTATATCAATTATATCACATATTATTAGACCTGGAAACACAATGCTCAAATTGTCATGATGAATCTTAGTTTCTTCTTTAAGCATCTCTTGCTGTTGACAGTTGCTGCTCTGGCCTGGTAGCTGCTGTTTTGGGAACTCCTGCTGACGTGGTCAAGACCCGGATAATGAACCAGCCGCGAGATAAGCAGGGGAGGTACGGAACCTTCAGAGACCGACTTTTGGTAGAAACCCCAAATCTCACTGATTTCACTGGGAGAGAGGTGCTAAATTTAATCTGCTCTTTAAAGGTGCTAATTTACTCTTTCTGATGATTGTTTTACTGATTTAGTAAATGTCTGGGAGGCATTGTTGTGATGGACACCTAAGCACACCCGGTTACTCCAGCGGATTTGAGTTCTGATGGGACTCCAGTGAGCTTACAAAAGAGCTTGTAGAAATTTATATAGAGATATAGATTATTTTTCGGGGGGAGGGGTGGGATTTTTTTTAAATTGCCTAATTTGTAATCCTAACAGTATTTGTTCTTCTGCTGCTAGAGGTCTGCTGTACAGGTCTTCCATGGACTGCTTGATTCAAACTGTCCAGGGCGAAGGCTTTATGTCTCTTTATAAAGGCTTTGTACCAACCTGGATGCGAATGGTAAGTCCCTTTGAACTGTCTTTACGAGGCAGTTGAACAATGTGGCATCAAAATGTAACCAGTTCTTTCTGTGTCAACACTTTTCCCAAGCTATTTGGGTCTCTTGATGTATCTAATTACAATTTCAGGCTGCCTCATTTTTTCCCTTCCTAAACTCTCCTTTGTTCCCTTCTTGCTCCCAGCCCTGGACTCCCTGCACATTCCTCTTACTTTCTTTCCTCCTCTCCTGATCCCAGAATTGCTTTATTACTGCTCCATCCTGGATCTCACTTTTGCCCCTCTCATGTTCAGGCCAGTGGCTTCTTCTTGTGTGCTCTGGGCTGTTAAATCTGCACAACTGAGCTAAACAGCAGTTGGAGCCTGGGAACTGGAACTTGGCTCTCTGGACTGTTAGTGTGGGCAAGGGACAATTCCCAACAGCAAATTTAGATGTGACCACCTTATTTTTTTATTATTATTTTTATTTTTTTTTAATTCTGTAAGAATTTAACAATATGGCTAAGTTTAGACCCTGGCAGCTATCTTCAAGGTCTTGCAACTGCTTAACTTGACAGATTGAGCATTAAGATGGAAAGCAAAAGCCTCCCCTCTCTAATTTAACTGAGTACAACAGTGGCCACTACCTCTGGTTGTAGGAAGCAGTTACAGGAAGGTTCTGAATTTCCAAACACCAATTTATTGCAAAAAAAATTATAAAAAATAATTAGAGCATCTCAACTAAATGGGTGAAGGACATAAATTTTATGCAATGGCAACCATGTAATTTTCTGATTAAGGTTTCAGAACAAATAAACCCTGCAAAAAAAAAAAAATATTTCAGCATTCAGCCTCATATAGCCCCCAAATATGAAATGTTTCAAATCAAACATTTATGGGTTGGCAAGCTAGGAAAAAAAAAAGTTTTAGGTGTCCTGTGAAGGACTGGTTAGCCTTAACCATATGCAACACTACAATATTTGTATGAAATATGAGATTTTAAGCATCTAACTTCAGTGTTTGCTTTCACAGGCTCCCTGGTCACTGGTATTCTGGCTTACGTATGAACAAGTCAGAAGGATCTGTGGAGTCAGTTCTTTTTAAAATCATGAAACCACTTCAATATTCACAAAACAAAGAAGAACCAGAAAGCTGAATTCTCATTCCATAAGGCATCCCGACACCAGAGGGAACTAAGTCATTTAGGAGATTGGCAGCAGGATCACATGTATAGGTTGTTGCCCTAAATCCAGACCCTACTGGTTAGGAGTAGCCATGACTTAAGGGTACTATTTGCTTTGTCAGACTGCTATAGGAAACTTAAGTTCTCCTCAGGATAAAATTGCCACAATCATACTTCAACTATCAGCCAGCATCAGCTTTCTGAAACTGTAAACAGAGGTAAAAAAAATCTACCAAGCAAGTAGAATATAATACTGTTTGCTTGTTGGATAATAGACATGGTTTCTATTGCTAAGGACTGAACAACACAGCACTGAACATCTTCTGTGCCTAAGCAGTCCATAAAACTACTTGGGAATTTTTGTTGTTATTACATTTGCACACACATAAAAAACTACCTCTCCTTAGTTCGATGCCTCAGCAAACCAAGCCCATAGTTCTAGGAACTGAAAAAGATGAAAGCAGCTTACCCGATTTCAAATTTGCTTTGCACAAAAGGTGGAAGGGGTTGTGTTCCTCTGACTTCCCAGAGACCACCTGACTTCTTCACTCAACCGTGTGAACAGTGTCCATGAGTGAAATGCTGTCCTGGACCCAGGAAATCAAAAGCCTGGTTTGCTCTGTTCCTCTTGAGGGACTCATAATAGACAGGCTGTCCACAGACCTGGCCTGAACTACTTGTCCTGTGACAGCCCCAGAGCTGACGTCGCAGGATGGGTCAATTATGGAAAGACACTTTTCCATGGAAAGACACACTCTGCCCATTTTAAATCTAGATGAAATGGTAATGTTCTCTTCAAAACCACAAAATGTTTGAATAGGAGTGATGGAGAGTGATTTTATTTTTTTTTTTAACCAAAAGCTCTCCAGATTTCGTAGGAAAGGATACTGTTTGTCACTAGGCTTATCTTTGGCAATCAAGAGGCAAAAATGCAGTATAAAAGCAACCATAATGAGACAGAATAAAGCTGGCTTTGATTTAGCAATATCTAGTAATGAAATGATTGTACAAGACTTAGTTCTCTGAGTAAATGCTCATCGTTTCTTCTAGTCTTTGGAAATAGTATCTTCAATGTGCCAATTTCTGATTAAATACAGTTTGGGCTTCTACTTGGCTTGCACTTGTACATTTCGATTGTATTGTAGATCTGTTGTGGCAGCATGCAATTGGGTGTGTGATTCCAGCCTGGAAAAATTCTTCTCGCTGTTATTAGGGAGTCAGAAGTTTTTGTTCAGAAAAACTGGGTTTTTTTTCTGTCAGTCTGAGAAACTGATCTGGGCGCTTTCCTTCTCATGCACCATCACCAGTGATTATAAAACAGCAGTAAAAGCAGCTTCTTTGGTTACATCCTGCCTGGTCTGCAGTCTTGTGATTCAGATAACCCTGAAGATGGATACACAGAAGTACCTCATCTACCGAGTTTAAAAAAATAATTTTAAAAGTCTCAAAGTGAAAAACTCTTTAAACTCTTAATAAAGCCCCCTTTTTGAGCATGAAACACTAAAGAGATTTCTAACAGTATTTTGTAGTGACAAATAAATAAATAATTTGAATAGGAAACCTTGCCACTTTCTGCAGTACTTCTTAGTGTTTTGTAATTGCAAATTTTTCAAGCAGAAGTTTCTATCCTGTGAAGCACTTGGCCTTATTTATTTAGAATTTACCAGCTTCAGTTTCAGAAGCCAAGAGTTAGCTCGAGGATGGCACTGAGGTTCTTTAGCTGGACTCTCCTGTGGCCTAAGGAAGGCTTCCTGAAGTTCTGGGCCTTCCTCTTCTTCATACTTCCACTTCTGACCATTGTCCCTAAAAGCAGCCCCTTCAAAAGCTTAAAGGGCTCTCTGGAGCAATAGGGGGATGAAACCAGGGAGAAATCACAGGATTGATGAGAATAGATGAAACTGACAGTGTGACAGCACAGGCTATCTCAGGGGGCCCACCAAACACAGCATCCATGTTTGCCACTTCCCAAGACCCTCAGAGATGGTCCTTGCCTGCAGCTGCACCATCCATAGGCAGGACAGCCCTGGACACTGCTGTCACTCAGTCTGGTTTCACCCTCCCAGTGGTGCAGATCATAGAATTGTAGAATGGTTTGGGTTGGAAGGGACCTGAAAAGATGATCTACTTCCAACCCCCCTGCCATGGGCAGGGACACCTCCCACCAGACCAGGTTGCCCAAAGCCCCATCCAGCCTGGCCTTGAACTCCTCCAGGGATGGGGAATCCGCAACTTCCCTGGGCAACCTGTTCCAGTGCTTCACCACCCTCACAGTAAAGAATTCCTTCCTAATAGCTAATCTAAATCTACCCTCTTTCAGTTTAAAACCTTTACTCGTCGTCCTATCACTACATCTGTTTGTAAAAAGTCTTCCTCCAGCTTCCCTGTGGACCCACTTCAGATACTGGAAAGCTGCAATAAGGTCTCCCTTGAGTCTTCTCATCTCCAGGCTGAACAATCCCAACTCTCTCAGCCTGTCTTCCTAGGAGAGAAGTTTCATCCCTTTGGTCATTTTTGTGCCCTTTCTCTGGACCCACTCCAATCAGTCCACATCTCTCCTGTGCTGTCATCTCCAGAGCTGGACACAGCACTCCAGGTGGGGTCTCACCAGAGAGGAGCAGGGGGCCAGAAGCATTTCCCTCAACCTGCTGACCACGCTGCTTTGGATGCAGCCAGGCCTTGCTGAAGGCGGGTGTCCTGTGTCACAGATGGCAGGCGCAGATGGGATGGCGACAGGCAGAGGGCAATCTCCACCTCAGGCGTTGAGGAAGCCTGAGGCGCTGAGGGAGCCTGAGGGCGGCTTAGGGTAGGCCTGGCTGCGGGCGGAGGGGAGGCCCTGCACACCCAGCCCGCCCCTCAGGCACTCTTGCCCCTCTGGGAGGCTGGCTGCGGCCAGGCCGGAGAGAGCCGTGGAGCTCGGGCTGCTCGCGGTGGGTGCCCGGCCATGGCTACCGGCGACGAAAGCCTCCCCTCAGAGACCGCCTCCCCTCAGAGACCACCACCCCGAGAGCCTCACCCCGCCCTCACACTGCGGCCCTACACTGGCCAATAGGCGCCAAGTTCTGCACGCACACCCCGCCCCGCAAGCCCGCTCTGACCAATGGAGACTTGAAAGGGCTCGGAGGGCTCTCCCCGAGTCCCGCCCCCTGGCCGTGCCAGCGTGGAGCGTTCCACCCCGGACGAGGGCAGCTCCGGCGGGCTCGCATCTGAGCCCCGCGGCTCTAGCGCACCCCGACATTAACCTTCCTCTTTGTCACCTTTCAGTATCCTTCTTTTAGCAGGAGCGGCCCGATGTATGGGGTCTCTGAGCCCCTCCCGTTATCCTTTCACACTCCACGCACCCTCCCCTCCCCTCCGGGGGGGGGAAGATCAAAATGGATTCGACCGCCCGCATGTCACGTGGGCGGCGCGTGCTCTATGAAGCCAGGGGATTGCCTGCCGCCATTTGTCTCCGTGCGGGTGGCGAAGGCGGCGGGATGAGTTCCGAGCTGGGAGCGCTGCGGCCCGGCGCCGCCGTGTCCCTGCGGGTTTGCGCCGTGGGCCTGCGCCCCGAGGTGCCCGTGGTGTGGCTGTGGGGGACGCTGGGCGAGCGGAGCGCCGACTACGTCCGCCTCCGGCGTGAGATCCAGGCGACAGCGGGGCCGCGGCTGGCAGCCGGCCTGAAGCCCGGCAGGCTGGTGGCTGAGGGGGCTGAGCTGTGCACTGGAGATCTGGGCCTGGTGGAGGTGGTGGGGCTGTGGTATCGCTGCTGTGTGGTGAGTCGTCGTGAGCAGATCTACCGCGTGTTCCTGCTCGATGAGGGCTGCACGGTGGTCACGACCCCCTATTACCTGGCGCGGGGCCGCAAGGAGCTTTTCCACCTGCCACCGGAGGTGCTGAGCTGTATCGTGGCTGATGCCATGCCCTCTGGAGGGCTCAGGGGGGCACCCAGTGGGGATGCACCAGCCTACACCTGGACGGTGGAGGCTATGGAGTTCCTCAGCTACCTGCATGGCAAGGAGGTGTCTGGCCTGGTGCAGGCTGTGGTGACACCACAGCTCATCGTGCTTGAGCTGCCCCAGCTGGTGGCCCAGATGCATCACCTGGGCCTGGCTAGGCAGGTCCCTCCCAGTTGGTTCTGCCAGGTGGTCAGGTGCTGCCTGACTTATGGCCAATTAAGAAACAAGCTCAAGGTGCAGCTTCCAGCATGTTCCTTTGTGACTTCTGCAGTGCCACAGCTTTTCCATGGCTTGTTGTCCTATCAGCCTGTGTTGCCTGCCTTGGATTACTTCTACCCACAGCTTCAGTTGGATATAACAGAGCCTGTCCTAGTGACACATGTGTCTGACCCAGACCACATCTTCTGCCAGTTGCAGAGCCTGTCCCAGGAGATCCATTGCCTCTCTGATATCATGTGCCACACTTATCACCAGTGGGAGCAGGATTTATTACTCAAAGTTGGTTCACCCTGTGCTGCCCGTGGCAGAGATGGCCAGTGGTACCGTGCGCTCCTGCTGGATCTTATTGCTGGGGAGCAGGACCAGCAAATGGCTCTAGTGATCTTTGTGGACTGTGGCAGGAAGGAGACTGTGACCAGGGCTAACCTGCGCCATTTGCCAGTGGAGTGTTTTCGCACGCCTGTGGTGACTTATGCCTGTGCTCTTCAGGGTATCTCAGATGGGGGTTGTGGCTGGTCCCCATGGCAGATCGATGAGCTGAAAGCATTGGTGCTAGGCAAGGGAGTGAGTGCTCACATCAAAGCTTTTAACTCCTTTGAGCATTGCTATTATGTCACCCTGTATGGGGAAAACGGCATCAACTTGAACCGTCTTTTTGGGGTTCAAGCTTGCTGCTTGGTCAGCCAAACTGGGCCTCAGGAGCAGCTGGAATTAAAAGAATCCACAGCTAAAGAACTGGAATTGCCACCAGGAGCACCTCCTGTTGCTTTAATGCACGGAGGTTTGGCCTCTGCTCCTGTAGCTGGTGTGCATCTGAAGTTGGGCGCGTTCCATGATGCGCAGGTGTCCCACCTCCGGGACCCATCCGAGTTCTGGCTGCAGCTCCGTGAGCATCGCCGGCTGTTCAGGCAGCTGAGGCAGTGTATGTGGAATTTTTACTCCCACACCACGAAGCTGGATGATGCTGGGTGGGACCTACAGACTGGATCCCTCTGTTGTGCCAGTGGGAAAGAGGGTGCCTTTTATCGAGCGGTGATCACCAGGGTACTGGACAGTGGGGTAGAAATATACCTGGTGGACAGGGGTGATACTGAAACTGTAGATAGGTGTGCAGTAAAGGAGCTGCTCCCTCGGTTCAGGGAACTACCTGCTTTAGCTTTGAAGTGTTGTTTGGCAGGTGTCTCCCCTCTGAGAGGGAGTTGGAATGAAGCATCTGTGTCTGCCTTCAGAGAGATTGTACTCGACAAGGGACTAAAGGTTCGCTTTTTGAGTGCACAGGGTGACAAATATATGGTTGAAATTTTTGACCAGTCCCAATTAGGAGAGAAAAACATAAGTAACCTCATGACCCAGGGAGGGTATGCTGAATACCAGAGGTGTGAAATGCCTGAGACTCTCCAGAAATCATCTGGTAAGGCTGTGAGCCAGGCCTCTTCCCCAGCAGGTGATGCAGAGCAAAACCTACTAAATGCAGGGAAGAAGCTCAGAGAAGAATCTGATCTAAAGAGAAGTGATAGAGCCCTTAATCCCTGTACAGCTGTGGTGGTCAGAGAGGGCTCTCTTGTAGCCATTCACAATTCTAAAAGTAGTGACTGTCTTCCTGCTCTGGAGTATGAGGACAAGGAAAACCTGCCTGTTTCTTGGAGACAGAATTATGTGGAAATGAAGCCAAGTTCCTTTTATGGAGGTCAACTAGAAGTGGGAAGTACAGTTAATGTCACTGTGTCTTATTTTGAAAATCCCAGTTATTTTTGGTGTCAGTTAAGTAGAAATTGCCATGATCTTAAGGTATTAATGGCTGAAATTCAGGAGTATTGTAAAAATTCATCTCACCCACATACTTGGCCAAGTTCTGTATGTTTAGCCCAGTACTCAGAGGATGAAAAATGGTACAGGGCTTTAATTATTAGTGAAGTTACTTCTGCAGAAAAAGTAGAAGTTGTGTATGTTGACTATGGCAACAGGGAGTTTGTCTCTCTCGTGAACCTCCGCTCAACTAACGAACGCTTTCTTAAGTTAGAAGCTCAGGCTTTCAGGTGCAGCCTCTACAACTTAATCCAACCAAATGGTCCTGATCCTTTTGCTTGGGATGAGGAAGCAATTCAGGCTTTTCAGGAGTTTGTCGACACTTCGTCGTCTCAATTTGAACTGAAGTGTACAATATTTGCCTTGGCTTCCTTAAATAATAAGGAGCTATTTAACATTGTAGATTTAATGACACCTTTTCAGAGTGCTTGCAAGTTTCTGACCGAGAGAGGTGTGGCTAGACCTTTGTCTCCTCAAATGTCTCTGGTATCCTCGGTTCAGCTTCGTTCTTACTATTATTCTATGCACGGTATCAAAATTGGGAGCGAGGAGGATGTTTATGTTACACACGTTGAGGATCCTCAGACGTTTTACTGCCAACTTGAAAGATGTGCAGATGTCTTAGCACAGCTTACCGATAGCATCGCTCGCCTAACTGAAACAATGACCAGCTTAAAAACCTTGCAAAAGTCTGGGAGACTATGTCTAGCGAAGTATACTGATAACCACTGGTACAGGGGAGAAATTATGAAAACAGAACCTAATATGGAAGTCTTTTTTGTGGATTTTGGGAACACGGAGACCATAGAGAAAGATCATCTGCTTCCTCTACCCAGGGATGCTTGTGATATCTTGCTTTTGCCAATGCAGGCCATAAAGTGTTCCTTGTCTGATATATCTAATGTTCCTAAAGAAGCTACAACGTGGTTTAAGGAAGCTATCCTAGAAAGGCAATTAAAAGCAATTGTGGTAGCAAGGGAATCTGATGGTAAACTGTTGATTGAGTTGTTTGATGGTAAAACTCAAATTAATGCAAAACTGAAGGAGGAGTTAAGCTTGATAAACGATACAGGACCGTATGGGCAAGTAGAAGATGAAATTTTGTGCTCTCAAAATGCAGAGGTGAATGAGACTGCAGAGCCCCCTTTAAATGCAGGTGGACCTCTTGACAGACAAAAATCTGGCTCTGGAGATCAGGGAGGAGGGGAGAGTAGCAAAAGGCACTTCACAGAAGAAGATGTAAACCTTTTCCAGCCTGCTACCAAGGAAGATCTGGCAGCTGAATTGCTAGAATCTGATAACACACTTAGCAGTAAGAAGGATGCTTTTTTGTTAAATAAAGCAGGGGAGGAGTCTCCGCTCTCTGTCCAGATGGGTGTGCAGTCAGATATTAAATCTGATGGTGAAGGCACGTGTATAACACTTGAAAATGTGTCTGATCTACTGCAACAGAAGGTAGTGCCAGCTCTTAAAGTGTCAGTGTATGTGTCTCATGTAAATGATCTGTTGGATTTCTATGTTCAACTAGAAAGTGACGAGGCTCAGCTTAACAGCATTTCAGAGAGTTTAAACAATGGGACACAAGCAAAGAGCCCTTGTGGACAACTTTTCCAAACAGGAGACTTAATCAGTGCAGTTTATTCAGAAGATAGCCTGTGGTATCGAGCTGTAGTAAAAGAGAAGACTTCTGACAATTTGTTAAGTATACAGTATATTGATTATGGTAATACCTCAATAATTAATATTGATCAAGCGCACAGGCTCCCTGAAGACTTGTCATCTATCCCAGCAATAAGCATTCACTGCTTCCTAGGTGGACTTAAATGCCAAAAAAATGCAGACTGGGCAGAGAAAGCACTGCTGTACTTCACCAAGAGAACAAGTGAAGTTCTGTTGACGTGTGAATTTGTAGAGAAGGTTGAGGATAAATGGGAAGTTATTCTCAGTGACCATCAAGGTATAATAACAGTGGATTTAGCTGATGAAAGCTTTACAAGTAGGAAAAGATCTTGTTCAACAGAAATACTTGATAGTGAGAACAGTGATGTGGTAACTGTGTTTGAGCCTCTGCCTCCTCAGGCACAAAATGAAACTTCCAATGGAAGCGATTGTAAATCTTTTATCTGGAAGTCTCCAGAGGTGGGTCAGACTGTAAAAATTTATGTCACGGTGGTAAATGGTCCAGAATATTTTTGGAGTCACAGTGCAGATACAGAAGACATGAACTACATAGAAGAAAAATTAGAGGAAGTTGAAAACCTTGAACTAAATTCTTTGAATGATTGCAGACCTTGTATTAAAAGTGGTGATATGTGTCTGGCAAAATATAGTCAAGATGGAAAGTTCTACAGAGCTCAAGTCTGCAGTGTAGCGGGTGACAACATAGTTGTTAGACATGTGGATTATGGAAGCGAGGAAGCTGTTAGCTTGGAGATGGTCAGACAAATGCCATGTGAATTGCTCAAAGTACCTAATCAAGCATTTGCTTGCTGCCTGTCAGGTTTCAGTTCCTCAGAGGGCTTGTGGCTTAGTGAAGCAAAAGACAAGTTTTATAATATGACCGAAGACCTCTTATTAGAAGCTGAAATAGTAGAAACTCGGGGAGATAAAGCTTCTGAAATCCCTCTGTCTGTTGTCAAGCTGGAAGCTGCTGGTAAGAGTATTAATGAAGAGATGAAGCCTTTTTGGAAGGCTAATAAAGGAAATGGCAACAATGCCTTCTCAAATCTTGAGAACCCCGTGCAGGAAAACAGATGTTCAAATAATGATATGGGTCTTTGTCTCAAAAGAGAAACTACAGCTGAGCATCAAAGCAGCTTTGATGAAGAGATACCTCTATCTGAAGGAGAGAGTGACAACAATGTGTTACTAGAACCGCCAAGAAGCTGCAGTCTTCAGATTTTGGGGAGTGAAATGAAAACTGCAGAACAAGAATTATCTGAAGCAGCTCTGGTAGAGGATGCTGAGCTGAAAGCAAAACTGACAGGCACTGCTTCAGCAGCCAGGCTTTTCCCAAACAAACAAGAACTGCAAAGATTTCCAGTGCTCCAGGCACAGTTGTCTTCAAGTGCTGAAACGGGGACATTAGTAGAACTGGATCAATTACAAATGCACTCTTCCAATGATGATCTAAAAGAGCTCATACTGGAGCTAGAGGCACTTTCAACGCAGTCCTCCTTTGAAGAAACAAAGAAAGCTCTGGAAACAGAATCACTTGAAATACAGAAAGCTTGGGGCAGTGAAGCGAGAGAGAAGGTGTTGGAACAGGAATCATTTGAGTTGCCAGTTGCAAGCGAGGAGACGGGGGAGTTGGCAGCTCTGAAATGTTTTCAGATCTTCCCATCACTTAATGAGAGAGAGAACTTGGTGGCTTCAGTTAGTGATGGAGAGAAAACAGTAGAGCTGTTGCCTTCTGATGTTCAGCTTTCTCTGGGAGAGAAGGCAGCAAGACTGGAATTGGATTTGTCTGGAACTCATAAAGCAGAAACTACAGAAGATGACTGGATGGAAGTGGAGTCTCCTCCCCTAAGGTTGTCTTCATCAGCTGGTAGATCTGAGAAACAACTGAACCTGAAGACCGATGATATGCTGTCAGTGCTAGGGGCTGAAATTGAGCAGCTTCTGGGACTGGTGCTGCCTCCTGTGCAGCTTTCCCAGGAAGATGGGGAGGAGGACTTGTTAGGGTTGGAACACACTGCACTGCAAAGTTCTGCAAATAGGGGAAGTCAATTTCCATTTCTTACAAAAGACTTAATGAATCCGAGGCCTGTTTGCACTGTAAAATCATGTGACTCTGAAGTTGAGAAACGAAAGGAGTGGCAGAAGAAGAAGGATGACTGTTACGTGGAAGAATGGATGAAAGAAGACTTGACTGACTCATTTAAAGAATGTGCAAATACACTTGTGCCATCTTCTGACTGTAAGCCTGGGGATGAAGAAGTAGAAAAAAAGCAAAATGAGAACCTGGCTGACCATGGTGCAGGTAAAGTATTTGATTTGAAGGAGTTGAATGTGCACAACATTTTGATTATTTAAACTTAAGAATAGCTTTCTTTTAGAAACCTGTTGTTCCTTGATGCTATATTGGTGTTAATATCAGTATGCTTTGGGTTAAAGACATTGGAGTAAGTGTAGTATCTTATGGATAATAATGTGGCAGTCTAATAACAACTAATATAACTTTGAGATTTCAATGATTTTACCTTGGAAATACACTTAACATTAAATGCATTTTCAGGATGACAAATGCTTAACTTTCAAATATTTATTAAATAAAAGTAGTTTGGAGGGAGGCAGGGGAATATGGGAGCAGGTTTGTGAGGCATTTGAGTGTGTTGGAGGGTTTTTTTTCCTGTGCTTTTTTTTTCTTCCTCCTTCATTGATATGTTATCACTTTTGTAGAACACAATGACTATACTTGTAATCTGAAGGGCTTTGCTGTTGGTTCCAACTGTGTGGTGTGGACCTCTCTAAAATGGTGCGAAGCTCGCATTTTGGAAGTATCTGAAAAAGGTACTAGGGTAAGTATGGTTTGAGTATGCTTTCTGCATTGTGGTACTTCTTTGGTTTTCCTCCAGACTTTGAATATTTTGCCTATTTTGTCTGTTACAGACTTTAAAACTTGGTATTGCAAAGGCTGGTTCTGGACTTGCAGACTATGTACAAAGAGCGGTGTCTCAAAGAGAGCAGATGCTTGACATTCCCTTCACTTCTTCCCCTGCATTGGCTGGGGAAGCTGAATGGTCTGGCTCCTGTTTGAGATCATACTCGTGTGTGTGTGGTTCTCTGCATGCAAGTTGCTGTTTTGCTACAGAGCTGTGTGCCATTAAATACTCACGGAACTTGAAGTTGTTTGATGACTTAGTTCTAGAATAGTAGAAACTTGGGAAGAAACTGAAATTATACAGCCGTTAATAAAGAATACACAGCTATTCCTACTTCAGTGAAATGTGTGTTGAATTAGTGCTTGGTGGGTGTTAAATTTAACAGTAGGCTGTAACCTAATGAGCTGCCTTGTTCTACAGCTGTTTAAGCTATGCCCTTCTTCCACTTCAAGGCAACTGTCTGTGTGTTTATATACACATATGCACAGACACTATACTTTGAAGTTATAATGTAAGTTTGCAAATCCTTACACTTAATAAAAGTAACTTTTTGTAAAACTGAATGCCTGAGAACAGGGAAGCCAGTTTTTTGCTAGTAGATTCCTTGCGTATCTGAAGCTAACCTCAGCTGTGTTCACATGAGTGTCAGGTATGTAGTGATAGCCCTATTCATCAGTTTCCTACTGATTCTCATCTAGTGGGTGTTTTCTAGCCTTCCTCTTCCATCATGCTGGGGTTAGAAGCCTGGAGAGTCTTGAGCAGATTCAGTAGCAATATTCGGCTTTATTAGATGTTAATTTATTCTTCTCTGTGAGGTCCAGACTGAAATCCTTCTCAAAGGTTGGGGTCCTCTATTTTGTTTTCCTCCTACTATGTCTTATTTGATGTGTGTCTTCTCGGGATCCATTGCTGTGGTAGATACAGTCTGACTCTGTCTGTACAGGTCTTGATTCTCTCCAGTGGCAACGAGGAGATTGTGGATCCCGAGAACGTCTGGAACGGTATTCCTGACTGGGCTTGCAGATCATCTGAGGTATGGCTGTGTGGTGGTGGGCTGGGCAGAACAGTACCCATTTTTGGAAAGGGCACTTTGAGTTTAGTTGTGACTTTTTTTTTTCCTGTGTCTTTTTTATTCTGGGAATAAAAAAATAAAGTAACATTAATCTAAATCTGTGCGTTCTTGCCAATCACTAGAAGCACAGTGTTCTTTAAAACATTATATTGTCCTTACTTCTCTAATGGGTCTCTACAGAGACCATAGAAATTTGTATAAATCTATTATATAACTGATATAATTTATGTAAACTATTTATATAGATTTATATAAGCTGTCAAGCATCTGGCCTGAAGACTGTGACTCCAGTCTGGGAATGGATTAATGAAAACAGTTTGAAGGAAGAAACATTACTGGAAGACTACTATTAATCAAGAGCTGTAGAACAATGCTGGTGATATGTGGCTTTTAACAGATTACAGCAATAGAGCATGGAACTAACTGCTAAATCATGAAAAATACTTCTATTATGAAGTTATTAGGAAACTATAGTAAGGTTTTCACCAGTGCTCTTCATGAAGTACCCATGAATGGAAAACGCATGTTTGGAACCCAAAATTCAGTTTGTTTGCCATGCTATTGACAATGGTAACAGAATGAATTTCTGGTTCATTCTTCACATGCAGTTTTTGCATCAAAGCAGAAAGTGGTCAGAAGACTTCTGTACTGAGTCGTAAGGGGGTAAAACAGTGGTAAACAAGAGTCCATCAGTGCTGATGTTAAAACCTAGTCTAGTATTAAAGGAAGCCCCTTAATGGAAAACTATCTTGGCAATAGTGCCAGCTTCCTAAGAGAATCCCCTTCTGTTTAGGCAATAACCCCTGCAACAGAAAACTTGCAGCCCTTACCAGAGGAGTCCGTACTTCAAGGTAAGACTATCTTAAACCTCCCAAAGAGGTTGTGTACTTAGTGGTTGGATGCTTTCTAATTTTCTAGAAAATGCTCTATTTTAGAAAATAGAGTTGAAACTTTTTTTTAATCTTATGTATTTAATACTGTTGCAATTTTCTTAGTAGCATTAGCTTCCATGCTGTCAGTTTAATGGTGAATACATGCAATAAAAGCTGCTATCTCTGTCTTGATTAGAAATCAAGGTAGTGTTTATTCAGCTTAGACTGAGCCTCTTGTCCAAGATGGGGTGGTTACACTTGAGTTATGGATCTCTGGTGGGTTTTTGAGCAGTTGCCACCAGCATGCTGCTCCTGCTTGTGTTTCTGAGGCAAGATGAGTGACTGCCGGGCAGACCCTACTAAGCATAGTAGTTTGGGATTTCAGTGTCCCAATCCCTTAATAGATCTTGGTCTATGAATTTAAACCCATAATAATACCATCTTAGTCATTGTAAGGATGGTTTGTGACTAGTGCATGTACATTTTTATTGTTACTTCACAATTTTGAAGTGTTATTGGCAAACACCAATTCTGTTTGCCAAAGAAAATAGTACAGGTTCTTTATTATTATATTTTATTTCTTTCTATAATCTATGGAGTCATAGAGCAGTTCTGGTGGAAAGGGACCTTTGGAGGTGCTCAGAGCAGGGTCACTAGGTCAGGTTGCTTAGGACCTTCCTGTCAGGTCTAGGATCTGTCTAAGGACAGAGATGCCAGAACCTCTGTGGGCAACTTGTTCCTGTGTTTGACCAGTGGTTGCCTGATGGTGACTGATCGAAGCTCAATGAGAGAGAGCATTTGTGTTCTCAGTGATTGAACTTGTAATTGTATTTTGGTACAACTGTACTGAAAGTTGACTGGTTTATGAGTAACAAATAATGAAGCCTGCAACAGAGACCCAGTCACCTGTTGGGCAAAAAGGCAGTTAAAAACTTGATTAAAATGTTAAACTGGTGAATCTACAAATCTTCCTCAGTTCCATCACTCAAATGCAGGATTACTCTTATCTTGCTGTTTCTAGTTTTGATAATACTTCAACAGTTTTTACCACTTGATTTTGGGCTTTTTCCCCTTCTTTGGTTACTAATTATTATTGTCCAAATCTGAAAACTCTGTGTTCTTGAATACTCTGTATGGTGTTAATGCATGCATCCTTGGCAACGATGCAGAAAACATGGCTAAGGTCATGCAGAACTGCATCTTGCTGCACGTGTGGGTCACTGCCTGGAAAGGTGGCTTGAGTAGAAGGTACCTAATCCACAGGATGCAAAAACTCCTGGAGTGGCTCGTGGTCAGGCTCTGAGGGATGGAATGGCTTGAATTCGTAAGTGAAACCTGGGAGCACTGCTCTCTTCATCTTGGGCAGTTCTTTTGATTCAACTATCTTATGCAGTTACTGTAGAAGGATAAATGTAGCCTTTTAATATGGTCTAGTCTGACATTTGGTCTGAAGCCTTGTAGAGCTACAATTTCAGATATTAATGCATTTATCTGAGTTTACAGGAACATCTTGATGGGTCTAATCTGTTTTTATTCCTTGTAGAAAAGCAAACTGGATGCAGTTCAAATTTAGCTGAAGATCCTAGTGTCCTCCATCATTCCTGAAACCAAGTGACACATTGACCACATGAAGCTGAAAAGTACCTGTGGACACAAACATTTCCATGGAAATGGATTTTGATGGGAAGAAGAACACAGGCAAAGCATTGAGTGTTTCTTCTACTGAACTGAACAAACACCTGTTGCTACTGTACTTCCCTGTCAAGGAATGGGTGCTTGTTGGTAGACTGTCATTGTCACCTGGGCTTCTTACAGCTGTACTTTCTTTACTAAATTAAGAATTTGCCTCTTGACTGGAGTTCTTTCCTGAATGTGTGTGTGCACTAACTTGTATCTAGCTGTTGGTGGGTGGTTCTTGAACAAAGGTTTCTTGTGAGTTGCTGTACAGGCTACTGTGTTGCACAACACTGCTTTCTGATGTTTGTTTTTGAGAAGTTGCATTGTTAAGTGTGTGGGGTTTTTTTTCCCTAAGAAAAATTGAGGGGCTTTGAGTGGGGTTTTTTTGGGTGGAGGTAGGTGTAGGTTTTTTTTTTTTCTCTGAGGGGAAACAGTTGTTTTGGGTTGAAGCCTTGCACTTGGTGCTGTTCTAAAGCAATGGAAGAAGCTGGAATAAAGCTTTGGCTAGCATGTGCTGATTAGTGTTTTGTTAATGACTTGGGTCTTTTCCCTGTGCGTAAGCCCAAATGCTGTATGTGTACAGAGTATCTTCCTTGTGCTGGAGTTTGATGTAGCCATGCACATCCTGCAGTTATTGGTTCTGATCTGACCCAAAGCAGTTCTGTAGAGCACAGAATCACAGAATTATATGGGATTGGAAGGGACCTCTGGAGAACACCTAGTCCAACCCCCCTGCCAAAGCAGGTCCACCCAGAACAGGTTGCACAGGAACGTGTCCAGGCGGGTTTGGAATGTCTCCAGAGAAAGAGACTCCACCACCTCTCTGGGCAGCCTGTTCCCGGGCTCTGCCACCCTCAAAGTGAAGAAGTTCCTCATGTTTAGATGGAACTTCCTATGTTCAAGCTTGTGCCTGTTTCCTCTTATCCTGTCACTGGGCACCACTGAAAAAAGGCTGGCCCCATCCTCTTGACACCCACCCTTTAAGTATTTATAGATGTTGATCAGGTCCCTTCCTCATTCTTCTCTTCTCCAGACTAAAAACTCCCAAGTCCCTCAGCCTTTCCTCAGAGGAGAGATGCTCTAGGCCCCTCATCATCTCTAGCCCTCTGCTGTGCCCTCTCCAGCAGTTCCCTGTCCTTGAACTGGGAGACCAGAACTAGACCCAGTGCTCCATATGGGGCCTCAACAGGGCAGAGCATAGGGGCAGAATGACCTCCCTCCACCTGCTGGCCACATTCTTGATGCCCCCATCAAGGATTGCTGGCCTGCGAGCTGTGCTGAATGCCTTGAAACACCATACAGTCATGTACAAAATAAAACTTGTATTTTTGATGTGGCCTTAATTGTACTAACTAAAAATGAAGCCTTTCCTCCAGACATGGAGCAGATCTACCAGAACGGTTTTGCTGTGTGTGCACAGTGACATCTCACCTTTTATTCTCCACCTCATGTTGAAAAGGGTTTTCTATGTTCCATGCTCCTGGTATGGCCCAGGTTCTTCTGCTCTTCAGAAGCTATGGATTTTTCATACTGCCATAATGTTTTAGGAACCCATGATCTCTGACACTGCAATAGTCCAGCTGAGGATCACAGTTCTTGAGTGGTGTGTACTCAAAAAGAGGAACACTTGCATGTTTGTTCCCTTAATAAAGATGATACATGATGGTAGGCTGGAGAGAATTTTAATTAAATTCTGAAAAACAAGTCTTGGGTGTTGTTGCAATCTCATGTTAAGATCACAGGTAATATAAATACTTAATTACACTGTTAACTGCTTTGCTTGTTCCGCTTGCTTCAGTTCTCTTTGTAACCTGATTTTGAAACAAATAGGCTACGGTTAGAAGCAGTCCCAGCTTTTGAGAGGTTTATTCAGTTAGAAGTCACCCTTCCATGAGGCAGCTTCGAAGAGTTTTCTTCTAAAAATCAGAGCCTTTTTTTAGGCAACCACATAGTCAGCTGCTTCTACTGACAGATACAGACAGCAGTGCTGGCACCTGGACAAAGATGAGAGTCTGGACAACCACAAGAGACATTCAAGACAACTGAGCAATCCTTACATAGTCCTTTTTAAAAGGAGTGGTAGCAGTGACACATCTTTTCTGTAATTTCACCTATAACAGTAGGACTGAGTCATAGTGGTAATACAGAGAGGTGCTACTTGGAGCTTTACCTAAAGGGAATTACAGTTACTACAACAAGAGTGACCATTTCAGCAGCTTTTGGAATGGAAATGTCCTCTGAGTATGGCAGTAAATGCAGCTCTTAAATGTTAAGTGGATTAAATTCATATGAGATGTCCTGTGTCTGAACAAACACCTTTCTCAGCTGTTATCTTAAACTATTTCATATAGCTTTCATTGTGACTTTTATTAACAAAAGACAGTTTTGAAGACCACCTTCCACTGGCATCTCTGACTAGAAGGAGCAAAAACCTGCTCCAACTCTCAGCTATTGTCAGAGCACAGCAGAAATACTAAATAGTTTAGTAACAACTTAAAGATGTTTTTTTAATTTTATTATGCTGCAAAAAAGGCTTTCTGGATGCGAGCTGACTGCAAGCTTGGTAAGCAGAATTTTAGTTGAATTCCTTGCAGCTTAATCTCTCTGCAAACCTGATTTTAACTCAAAACCAGAAAAAGCATTTAAATTACCATCCATTTAAATTACCATCATTATTTTTTCCCCCAGCTGCCTATAAAGCAGAAGTTACCCTGTTGCAGTATTTCAAAGAATCCCACTAACTCATTTGAACTAAAACCTCTCTATATTTTCAAGATAATGTAACCTAATGTCTTATCTTTGTTTTCTTGTTCCACACCCCAAAAGCTGTGTAGGTGGCCAATACTATTGCGTGTTGGAGCAATGTCTGGCCAACACTGGTGTCCTGATGTCCGTGGCATTTTCGGTATTTCTTTGTATTCTTTATTCAGGTTCAGCTGGAGATAAGTCAATATTGGTTCCAGGAATAACATTGGGTCCTATGCCATCCACAAGAGAATCCCACTGATCAAAATCTTTCTTGAGATCTACAAAATGCGGAAAAGAAAACCCAAAGTAGTCAGCTTTTTGTAAAGTTACATCCAAAAATTAAATTATAGTACAAATGAACCAATGTGGCAAAGAGGGGAGGTGTGATGTTTTAAGGAGGGAAAAATGGGAAAAAATGACACCAGGTTTTTATGTATTGGAATAAAACTGCAATGTTCCTCCTCTGAATTGCTTAGATTATAAAAGTAACTAACAAACCTCTAGAAAAAGAATCTGTTGTTTTTTTCTACTTAAACTTTTCTGACACACTTCCTTTTGGTTTTGTTCTAAAAAGAATGGTTATATAGAAAGCTTTGTAGGAATTTAGTATTAATTTGACTTCACACTTTGATATAAACAGGCAACTTACTCAAGTGTTTCTGCAGGAAGGCTAATGAAGCGTGATTGCTGATATCAATAGCTTCGTTTGGATCGATTTCTCCTTTTAATTTGAAAAATCTTCCAATGAGTCCTCCGCTCACAAAGGTGAAGTCGGGAAAGCTCTGATGTACTGACCCCCTGCGAACAGAACAAGGGTCAAGGGGCTTCTAAGAATGAACTCATCCGATGAAAAGATGCCATGGGTTGCACAGGCTTCTTGAAGATGACTTAGGGTGAGGGAGGTCTCCATCTCCACTGTGGGGACACACTGCTGTCTAATTTAGCTGCTGGGCCATGAGGAACTATTGACTGTCTGTCAGTCTGCAGTTACATGGAACTGAAGCTCCAACAAGAGAATAAAAATTCATCTTCAGCCACAGAAAGGATGAATAATCCTCGGCACTTACTTGATAGTGATCATTTTCTTGTTTGCATCGTTGGAGCTGAGCTTCTTCATCTTCAAGATATTTTCAGCCCACTGGAATTTTTCAGAGTTGATAAAAAGCAGCGGTTGCTGGATGCTGTTTTGGTAGATGTCATCACCTACAGGAAGCATCCATGCATCGAGGGCAATGCCACACCTGTCAAAAACCACTGGATATTGTCAGAGGAGCAAAAAGGAAGGAACTTTGTAAGGAAGTTCTCACCATGCTTTGATTTGCAGGAAAAGTGGGAAAGAGAAACTCTCTATGATACTGAACAGGTAAATAGGTTATGGAATCATTTTGTTTCAATATGATTTTTACTCTGGGGGAAGAGAATTAATCTGTTACCATGTTTGTGGTCACCACTGCCAGGTGCAGCTGGCACAGGAGCTTCTGCAGGGTCCCGCAGTATCAGGATATAATATAATACAGTCATTATCTTCCACCACAAATCCCCACAGCTGAAAGAAGCATGACTTGAGAAAACAAGACATGCCCAATAAAACTACTAATTAAGTAGTTGGGGAATTTTAGATAAGGTCCCCTGCTCCAGACTTCTCAAGTTCCAAATGTCTCTTGCCTTGTTTTGCCAACTTACCTGAATCTTATTTCTTTGCTGAGACTCTCAATAACTGTAGCACCACCAAAAGAGTGTCCCATCACAGCTATTCTGCTAGTATCAACAGAATCCTGTCAAAAAAATCCAGGTGCTGTAAGAGACTTTCTTTCCCAAACTTTTAATGTTTTTTTTTTGAAAGGGAATAATTTATTAGGATAGATCCTAGTGAAGTAGGAAGAGCATCATTTCAGCTCCACTACTATCTATCCAGCTCGGGATGACCTGAGAATATGTTCATAGATTTACAGTGTGATCTTTGGAATAGTTTACAGGAACCAGTTTAGAAATGGAAGAGGGAAACCAGAAGCATTATTAGGCGTTTAACAAAACGCAGTCAGAGCCTTTCACTTCACTCACCTTTAGGCGATTCCAGTCAAAGTCTGAATTTAGTACGTTCATCACTTCCTCTCCTGAATTGATTTTAAGAATGAGATTGAGAGCTTTGATACACTCCTGTGCCCTTTGCTGCACCTGGGGAGAAAGAGAAGTGGGGTCAGAGCAGTGGAAGGAATTATCAGGGAGCTGCTGGGCTTGCTGGCCCTCTGGATGCAAGATTTACTCTGATTTTTTTCCCCCCCCCATAAATGCCTGATACAATAAAGATTATTCTGAACTGAAGAACGGAACTGTGAAATGGAACTCTCACGAGGTCTGACCAGCAACTGTCCTCTGGAGGTCCAAAGAGTTGAAGCTCTTGTGTAGATCCTCTGCACGTGGAGGAATTTGTCACTACAACATGTGCCAAAGACCTTCCTCCGGTCACTGCTTGGAGAAAGGGTTGTTGGGATCTACAAAGGCTTAAGTTGCACAACTACAAGGAAAGCTGACTTGTGGCTCCTCCTCATGCTCACATTGAGGAGCAAATGTCATTACATCACCTGCCCCATCTGCATGATAGCTGTCTTTACACCAGATAAACCCAAAATAAGAAACAGCCAAGAAAACTGTACTAAACCTGTTGCAAATAAAGGCTTTCATTCTTTGGTATAAGATGTGGTTTTGATTTTGATATTTTAGTAAAAGAAAAGCTTCAAAAAGAACCAAAGAACGGTCCTTGGGAACTGCAGTGTGTAGGCAGCCAGCAACATGTCTGTGCGTCACAGAATTTCAAATAAATCTCTATTTCCTGACTTCTCTACTAGTGACATTCGCTGGCAATGGCTTCTGGAGGTTGTTTGCAAGCTCAGACACATTGTATTTAGACTCCTAAGTAGGATGTTGTGTGCACACAGGAAATGACACTTGTCCTGCTGTCTGCATGGCCCAGGGAGATAAACGCCTCCACGGCTGAGCTGTCCTTAGCTGGAAGAAAACACTCCCATATTTTAAAGGTCGAGTCTATGCTTGGAAGATCTCGCCGGTATGGCCATACCACATCTAGCACGCATGCTGCTTATAATCAGGAAGTCTGCATTGTTTACATTGCTATAAACCACCTTAAAGTGTGAAGGAGATGAAGCAGCCAGGATTCATCTTGCTACCCAGCTGCAAACAACAGCTAAGGCAAGCCTCAGGCCACACAAGCATTCAAATTCGACTCTGTGTCACTTCAAGACTGGGCTGGGCAGGAAAAGTGTGAAGACACAGAGAAGAAACAGAAAGTTGAGCAGAACCAGAGGAGAAACAGCTGACTAAGCCTGACAGTGCAACTTCACAAGAAAGCTTTGTGGGGGAAGTAATTTACGCTCTGAACGAAGCTGCTGTTGGCTTTCCCATCTTCAGGAATGCATTTTTATCTATCCCCCCAAGTCAGGGCAGAGACTGCAGACATGGCCAATGGAAAGAGCTGGCTCATTTGTCCTAAACCCCCCTGTCCTGCCTCACTCCCTGGAGCACAGACCTAGGATGGGTACCTGCTTGTGGCGCAAGCAGCGCTCTTCCTCTCCAGTTTTTAGTTTCCTGTAGTAGATCCACTCCTTCTCCATGTTCGATGTTGACTCTTCCTGTGATTCAGAAACGGACCTTTTTTTACAATAATATGTTGCTGAAGCAGATTCATCTCTGTAATATCAACAAAAGGTTATTTCTGGGGGCATATTCTGTTTGGTTTGAGATGAAGCCAGCAGAAGTTTTACATTTCACTTATCTCAAGAAATCCAGCAACCAACCAGTGCTGCTGCAATCACAACTGAGTGTAGAAAGACCTTCTACGTAATGCAGATTTAGATTAGACACCAGAGAGAAATTCTTTCCTGTGAGGGTGGTGAGACACTGGAACAGGTTGCCCAGGGAAGTCGTGGCTGCCCCTTCCATGGAGGGGTTCAAGGCCAGGCTGGATGGGGCTTTGAGCAACCTGGTTGCCCCTCCCAGGGCAGGGGGGGTGGAACTCTATCATCTTTAAAGTCCCTTCCAACTCAAACCATTCTATGATTCTATCTACCCTGGGACTTTTCATTCAAAGGCTTATCTAAGCAAATTTCTTTTTCTTAGGTAAGAGTTGAGCGAGAGAAACTGGGGATGTGGGCAGGACTGAAGAAGATATGTTAGTTTTTCTTTAACAAAAATCAATCATAGGTTTTTCTTTAGAACAAATAACATTCTATTCAACTCAGAAACGTGCTGAATACACACCTGTGCTCCACAGCAGCCACAATAAAGCCCTGAGAAGCCATCTCTATACAAATAGCGGAATAGATTGTCCTGCAAACAAAACCACACTCTGGTGAGACATGTGCATACATAATTATTTCAATTACACTGCTCTTTAAAACCCTGACCACACTACTATGTGCCAGCCCCCGCTCAGTATTTCTTCTGTTTGAATTTGCTAGCCAGCAGAGCAGGCTTTTGTATGCCAGGCACCAAAGCCCAGGCACAACCCCTCATTACAGTTTTGCTATCTATTCAAAAGGAAAAATGCTAATGATTTCTAAAAAGGAGCACATACAACACTTCTGCTGCCTGAAAAATCAACTAGTTAATCTTCACAACATCCTTATGGATTGGTAAATACAAGGGGAAAACCACAAATAAATACACCAACCCTGCTTTTATTTACTGCTGTTGGTATCAGTGGATACTGATACACTGCAAATCTGTTTCAACTCCACAGGGATCTCACCTCCCTACTGAAAATCTGTTCAGAAACATCCTTGGAGACCGCTGCCTCCAGGCATGATAAAAAGTGGTTGTCAACAAACTGCAGAATTACCGAAAAGCTCCAAGTCCATGGGAAAAAACGAGGAGTGGGTATTTTTCTCCTGGTTTAAAAGCAGCATTTGACTTTGCAGGACAGGTCACTGAACCTAGTTAGAAATCAAAGCATATGTCATTATTACTGAAATGAGAGAAAACCCCTGTTCCTGTGGGAGAGATCCCAAGAATCTGGTGACCATCGATTTTCAGAGCAGTCATCTGAAGATAAAGCACTAAATCTCATCCTCAAAATACAGAAGAGAAATATGGATCTGATTCTGAATATGCTTTGTTTGGCAGAAGATACTTTCCTCCTCCTCCTCCCATCCACAGCCAAGCACAAGGTCTTCTTTAAAACCCCACAAGAACAGATTTTCAAGAAATCAGGCATCCAAGTCTTGTTGGTATTCAGACCTTAGTATCTGTCTGACCTTTGCATATTTGCACATTTCCCCGTGGGATTTAAATCCCAACACAGAAGCGCAGCTTAACCAAGTTCTTCCTAGAGCAAACTGCTCTGACAATTAGTCCCACAGCAATAATTGCTTACGGAGCAGTGAGGCAACGAGCTGCATGTAGAGCTTATGTCCTTGCACTAGTCAAGGAGTAAAACCAAACCCACTCTTACCAACGTAGTACTGGAAAAGCCTTTTTCCTACAATTCGGTACATGTTAAGGAAGTCGGAGAGTCCCTGATAGTACTCTTTATCTGGAATCCACGGTGCCTCTTCGTTATCTGTGGCATCACACGATGGATAATACAGGCGTAAGAAGCTTCCCTGGGATTAGGGAGGGATACACACAAAAAAACAGGGAAGATCGATATTTATTTATATATGGAAGATAAAAGCTTTTATGTCAAGGGCTTCAGATGTAAGAATGACAACTCAAGAGAATTAAGAGAATCTCACCAGAAAATTATTATCCTAGAGAGGCTCTGATGCTAATCCCATGTCACTATCTTTTTGTCCCAGCAAATAATTTAAAGTAATGTGACTGCTGGCATCCAGGCAGAGATACAGGTTGCCTTCTCTAGGTTAGCCTATAGCTAATTGAAAATGCTCCATTTAATTAAGTGAATCATTACAAACCCTCACTGCCTCTTTGCTCCGTTTCTGCATCTTGCTCGATCTTCTCTTTTGTCTTCCTCACTGTGCCTCCCCAGTACGATGAAGCAGTTTGAGCAGTTTAACAGGGGTGACAGTGTCCCCTTCACCCCTCCAGCTGGGAGCCACCATCGCTTTCCTTGCAGTGAGTCCCATGGAGCTGTTACTCACCCAATTCCTCTTGCTAAACTTGGGGTGGGGGGAGAGGGAAAATGGACCCTCCTAGGAGTATGTTTTTCCACAAGGTTAACAAGACAAATTTTACACTGAGATTGGTTTCTGGAAGCAGAGGAGATTTGGGTAGAGTCAGGGGCATGGTCTCAGCCTGGCTATAGTGTTCCTGGCTGACCTGAGCAGAAGGCTCTCAGTAAAGCTCCTGCCCAGCAAAGCAGTGCAATTTATTGTTCTTCCTCCTCATCAAGGCATTTACAACCCTGTAGTGGTCCATCTTTCTAAATGCAATTTTGTTAACCTGTGCTCTCCTGCTCTTCCAAGAAACCAGCCAAGCTTTCCACAGTCACACGGACCCTCCATACCCCCTCACCAGTATTTTTCCCAGGCAGCCAGCAGCAGTGTGCCAAGGGCACAGCTTAAAGCAGAGCTCCTGGCAGAGGAGCTGTGTGCAATTTGCATTCTTACTTCCTGGTTTGCAGGAGAATTTGCGACACACTATTCAAATTCACTGTCTTGCTCCAACTGTGCTTTTGTTTCAACAAGTCAAGTCTAAGGCCAAAAGGAACACAAGCTTTGGAATAAAGTCTGGTTTCTTCTGAGCTGCATAGGGAAGAGTGTGGCCAGTAGGTCGAAGGAAGTCATTCTCCCCCTCTACTCGGCACTGGTGAGGCCACAACTGGAATACTGCATCCAGTTCTGGGCTCCCCAGTTCAAGAAGGACAGGGAGCTACTGGAAAGAGTCCAGCGAAGGGCAACAAAGATGATTCAAGGATTG
>BJBW01005766.1:0-72748 GCA_004320125.1 Scolopax mira
TCCCCCCTTCCTCTCTTCTCTTTTCCTTAGGGGGGGGGGAGGGAGGGGCCATCTGTCGTTCTGGTTGGTCAATTAGGTCAAAACCACGACAGTACTCAAGACCTGTATAAACAGTGATAAAACTATTTGTAAAATACTAGAGAAATGGCCAAGACCATTATTTTTAATATTTTTTGACATCACTGCAAGCGTCCAGTCTGGATGTGTGCTTCTACATCACTTACTAATGGTCTAGATGAAAATAAAACTCATGGATATATAAGAAATCATTACATATGCATCTCAGTGGAGAACTTAGCTTTCTTGGAGCCTGTGACAAACAGTTCATCTGAGCCTTCTTTCCACTGAGTAAATATTCTCTTCCCATTCAAAAGATCCCCAAAGCCATAAAGAAATAATTTGATTTGCTCTATTCAATAACCTGAAAGCTGAAGGGTAGAGGGAGGGGGAAAAAACAAAACAAACCAAAACAAACCCCAAACCCTGAACAAATTGGCATTTAAGTCATCCAAAGGCCCATGGACTCCACACTCTCTTTTCACAGAGCTGCTTAACAAAAGAAAATCTAGGAGGTCTTGCAAGACCTCACTCAGGAGTTGCTCCATGAGCAAAAGTTCTGGCTACTGCTCCAAACAAAGTTGAAAAATCTACGGGTACAGAAAATTTTCAGAGTACAAGCCTTTTTCTGACTTGATGCCTTAGTACATCCATATTTATCGGTCTGACAAAAGACAGACAGAAATGTGATTGTCTGTGATTTAGACAATTTTACAAACTACTGTTTGTGGCATGCTTCTTTTTTGGGTTCCCAAATCATGAGAAGTCTCACAAAAATTATATACAAAACAATGAATTAAAAATATTAGATATACAGTAACGTCATACAATCAAAACTAGGAAATTCTAGTCTTACAGATAGCTGTTAGAGCTTAATCCTATCCTTCCATACTTCTTAATGGGAAATGTAAACTCAGTCACCTTAACAGCTCTCTCCTAAGACATAAAGTATTTACTACAGTAATTCATCTAATACATGAGCTGTGAACAAGTCTGTGGGTTTTGTAGAAGCTTACAGGAAGTGTCTTGAAGAATTTGTACTCTGTGTTATCCTAATACTTGGCTGAGTCCATGCAACAATGGCAATTCTCACATATAGGCAACATTAGACACAGCTGGGTTTGTGCTTGAAGCATTAACAGATTTAAAGATACACTCTTAGCTACAATTGCTACCTGAGCATCCACAGCAGCCACAGAGATATCCTCGACTTCAGGATTACAAAGCCATCTCAATAAATGGGGGTTGTAGTTCTACATGCAGACAAAAGCAATTTCCTTCAGTTCTCCCATCTAACCCTTTTGAGCTACTAATTTTACCTACTCGTAGAGAATAGTTTTGAGCATTAGACACCCAGCGTTTCTCATCCGAGAACAGATGCTCCTCCAGTTTGTTTCTCAGACCACAGATTGCAAAACATTTTTCTTAAAAATATGGCTACTACTAATAAAGCTAAAATGGCTACTGCTGTAACAGGAGAAATGCAAGCTGATACTAACTGAATGTTTATACTAATTTCTCAGTTTGGCTATTAATCTTGTTAGAAAAAAAAATAAATTTCAAAGTATTATGTGGCTTTCTTTTATTGGACATCAACAGACACAAGTCAGTGGCAAGCACACTTAAAAAAAAGCTGCTAAAGTGACTCATTAATATGAGTATTAACTTCAGAAAAAAAATAAACAAAGAGTGGGAATAAATTTCTGTAGTCATCAGTGATTTACGTAATTTCCACTATGCAAGAAGATCTCCTGAATCTATTGTATATTTAACTAAACTGACTTTTCTGCCCCTGTTCATAGGCTTTAATTAAAAACATATTACAATCTAATTCAGTTCTTGTTTCAGTTATAAGCTATAAAACTTAATCCAAGATACTGATTAAAACAACTTTGATTTAATTTTTTACATATCTCATCTAATGTACAATGATTTAAAACTCTCTTACTACTATAAAGAAAGTAATTTTTATTCTGCAATATGTTCTGATCTTATAGATTGCATATTGGATGATTCACAGTTTGGTGGCAAGCTGCAAAAATTGCTTTTAGTAAGGAACTGGTATCCAAATACTGCAAGACTGAAATGTAATCAAGAATGTGATCAAGGATCTAATAAAAACTTTCTTGAAGATTTGCTTCAAAGGTACAGGATAACATTACTACATTGAACCTGCTTCAATAGGGTATGTCTATCATTTTCAGATTCAGTTTATGACTTAGAATCACTACAGTGATTGTGAAGTGAAGATAGTACATATAAATGTTATACACTTTTATTTTAAATATTTAAAGTATATCTTATCAAATTAAGTTAGCTGGCAACTGATTACAGCAGAGGAAAATTGGTGGGAGGCAAAATTTTCAGATAATTAAATGGTATTCCAAAGACAAATTTCAAAAAACTATGACAGCAGAGTTGTCATCATTCTGTCCTTTCTCACTATAATCATGTCATTTTCAAAAGTTACATCTTCTATGATCTTTAATCAAAGCCGGACAATGACACTTAACAACAAATCTAATAGCAGAATTTATATCCTACCTCTTATTAATGGCAGCCCATGATGCATTAATGTTATCTGTCATCAGTTCTACTTTTCTGGTGTCATCTGCTGAATAATCACGGAGCAGCTTAAGTGCCATGTCATTTGCCACATCTACATTTATTTGCCATTGTCGTATTTCTTTTGAAAATTGCTGAGGTAAAAAGACAAAGAAAAACAATAAACCTCATATCACCATAAAATGATGTACACACATTGTATGATTATTAGAGAAGATGAACAACTTATACCACCAATATTAAAAAAAAAAAAAAAAAACAACAAAAAAACCCAAACCTTCACATTTACTGGTAACTGAGGCCAAACTCTTTAAATCCCTTTAGTCATAAGACCAGAGGACTACTTCTAATCTCTGAGAGGACCAAGCAACAAAAATCCTAAATTCCAGATAAAATATGACAGTTTAAACTGATAAAAACTGATTGGAATGTTGGTTATTCTTTTCTGAGACAAATAGATTGATGCATTATTAGGCATCTATTGAAAATATCACTATTTGTGATGTTAAAATATACTGAGATGGAAAATATAGTGAAATAATATGTCCTATCTGTTTTTCTTTTATATACTAAGAAATAATACTGTGATTTGGACCTGTACTCTTTTTTTTTTAATTTATTTTAGTGAATTGTTTATGTAATTAGTGCCATCTACTGGGACAACACTAAATCTGCAATACAGCAAAATACTACTGGTAAACTTATTTTTGTAATGCTAATTTATGCTTCTTAGTATTAAGAAAGCTCTTTAAACCTTGTTAATTTTTTTCCCCCTTTCCTCTCCTGCTTCTCCTCTCCTCTTCACCTGTGCCAGAAGAAAGCCAGGAAATTCAGAATATTAATTCAGCCAACAAACAGCCTCCATGCATCTTTCCTGGTGGTCTTTTTCTCAGAGCAAATTTCCATATAAATGCACTGAAGCTGCATATTTAATCCATATTGTGTAAAAGCAAAATGAAAGAGCAAAGATAATCGAAGGTCTACTTGTACTTTTGTGCTAGGCAAAGACTACAACTAGCCCATCAAAGGGAAAATACAAGTAGAAAAAAAAGTTTGTATTTGTAAACAGAAGCAATAAGTTGTATATAAACATTACAAGCTATCAACAAATCCAAAATCAAAACAGTAAGGTTTGGATGTCTCTATTGCTGTGCTTTAACACACAAATCAGGAAATGCCTGCAAAGAAAAAAATAGTGTTTTTTCCCCCTTCTCCCAAATCAGTATTACTTTTGAAAACTTGTTTTGACTCAGATAAGGAATTCTCCCACACAACTGAATTTAAATATGTAGTCCTTGATGAAACAGTCTAAATATTAAGTAAAAATAAATATATTTTTAAGGTTTTGTGTGCACTTATGTTTATGTCTCAGAAGAGCTGTAAAATTATTTTGGTTAAGATTGGGACTGAAACATACTTGATCTTTGATAAGATCGAGGTGAGGGGTTTTGACTTTTCCACAAAATTCTTACCTCTTAAAAAGCTGCTTCAATATCTCTAGGTTCTCAGCATAATTTAAAACTGAAAAATGTATTTGCTCTCTTTCCTGTGTTATGCTCTTATGAGAGGGCAGATCACCCAATTACTGTGCAGCAGATAGATAAATTCAGGTACTAAACTGGCAACGTGATTATCTGTTTTAAAATAGGAATCCTATTTCTAGCCATCAAACATTAGGAGGAGGCTACTAACTAACTCCCCTTCCCAAAACCCATCTGAACATGCTATAATAAAGCTCACTTAAGCTGAAGCTGCCTGAACAATTTTTTAAAGTCATTCCCCTGTGTTAAGTATGGAGATGTAGTCAGGACAGTTTATAATTTTGTAGAAAACCACTACCATTCCTTTGGAGAAGATATAGGCAAGTGGTTGTTTGGAAATAGTCTCCTAATTGAGCTCATTCGCTGACAGAATGATATACAATGAACACATAAATTTACACACATATAATAAAATTGATGAACCCCTCAAAAATATATTCTATAGTAATTATAGAACTATAGAATAAAAATTTCAGTTTTATAGACCTTTTATAGTAAGTATATATTCTACATTTAGATCTATCCCTCTTTATTGTATTTTTTCTCTTTGTTTAAAATTATGCATACATACAGTCTGCCTGTTCACTGCATTATACAGAAAAGTTACCATAACATTTTTTCTGTGTTGTAAATTAATGGCCTGTAAACTTTATTTTGGAAATAAGTTCTTTTTGCCCAGTCCTATGTGAATATAAACAACCTTATAAAATCTTCATAACCCGGTTTTATAATAAAACCAGTACAAGGGTATTTCCAAAAGTGTTGTTCTCACCATTAACCTCAACATTAATCCATTAACTTCCTGACATTACAACAGTACATCATCCCCCAGGAAAGAAATAATGAATATAGAGAGCTTTGCGGACAGAAATAATTTGTATTTTCTGCTGTATTGAAAATTGGTGTGCAATTTTTCAATAACTTCAAGGAGACCACACCTTGCTTCAGCTTTGCTCTGTGTGCAGACACTGAGAACAAAGTGTTGTGGTAAAAGTTTTGACTGTATCAGAGGTGCAGTAACTCTTATCTCACATGACTATAATGAATATTTTAGAAATAAATTATTGGCATTGATTTTTTGTCTTTTTTCTTTTATGTTTCTAGGTCTTATTTACATTTTGTCTACTTATGAACAGATTCAAATGTGGGGTTTTTTAAAGGAAAATGCTTCATTACTTTAATTTCATTTTGACATTCTTTAAAGCATTTTCTATGTTTTGTCTGTATCATCTTTGGAATTTGCTGAGTTTATTAAAAGTCTTAAAGAATTAAGGCTGTGCATTTATCAAGTTACTTAGGTATACATTTATTTTTAATTTTAAATTAGAAGACACTAGTTGATGTTATCAAGGATCATCATAAAGCTGATGAAATTAAGGATCCTGTGCAATTAAGGATTGCAATTAAAAACAAGTAAAGAAATTAGAGTTGGGCTTTCTTCTATCCCAGGATTACCCAGTGGAACAATATAAATGACATATAGAAGTTCAAATATAGCAATATGTATGTACAGCATCATCCAGATCTGAGCATGAAAAATCCCACACTGAGTGCACCCCACTTGTGGGAAATTCACAAACTGGAAAATCAGACTGTCTTTCTATATTTTTTCTGTATATCTATAGCATGTTTTATTTATATATTTAAAGAGTTTTGTGTTTATTTTAATCAAGGAATTCCAATTCTGTGTCTGCATCATTTCAATAACATTATCTCAATTGTTAATTGTTTTACTAAATTTGAAGCAGTGTGTGGTCAGCCCTGGAACAATGAAAATGCACAAAGTGCTGAGACTGTATTTCATCCTATATTGGCACACAGGGAGTGGCAAAAGACTGACCTCCCTGCAAGAAGAAAACAAAGGTCAGTAAAACAGACTGTCTTACCCACAAATCCAGGTCAAGAAGTTGACCCTTTAGGCTATGCTAGCGGAAAATTGCCTTTGACCTTTGGAAAGGTTTTCTTTGGGCCTTTTGAGTCCCAGCAGAGCAGGGGATGTAATCTTATTTAATTTCCTATTTAGATGAAAGTGAAATAGCTGGTCAATGAAGGAAAGGCAGGAAACCTCGTCTCCCTCCATCCTTCCTCTTCTTCACTTTGGCCATCCCAGCTAAACAGAGGAAGAAGAGATGCCTCACTAGCTCTCACCAAAACAAGGAGCCAAGGAGTGAACTGGCAAACTTGGAAGGTTTATGCTTTCTAACGTAAGCTTATTTTTGTATTAAGAATAGAGTAGTTTTACACTAGCTTCTGTTCAGATGACTTGTGGATGGAAAGGATCTGAAGCATGACTGTTTATAAACCTATAACCTTCAGCCTGCTAAGTTAACCATCTGCAGCCATCACTTAGTAAACAATAATGGTACTTTAAGGCCTAAATACTCTCTTTGGCCAGAATGTCATACACTGATTCTCTCTACCTAACACCAGTATGTAGAATTTAGTTTTCAAACATCTAAATAAAAAATTAGAATGAAAAAAAATTGCTTTAAACCTCAGCAAATTAACTCTGAATTAACTTCTGATTCAAAGGAATAATATTTTTAATTATCAGCTACATGTTACTTTGTTACTTTTCTTTTAAATGTCAGAAGCAAGAGCGTAAAATTATATTAAAAATGTCATTGGCCAAATACAAGCCAGTTAAAGATTTTTGGTTTATGCTGGCCTTGTAAGAAAAATAAATAATCAAAAGACTGGTGTTGCTGAGCTTACCATTTACCTGTGTGTAAGGATGCACTAACAAAAAAGCATTAACACAAACACTGATTAAAAGTTCCCTTAGAGGAGAGAACTTTTGCATTGACTCTGTCTTTAGGCAGATCTATAATGTTTAACAAATCAGAAGAACACTTGGTAACTAGTTTCTTATACCAAGCTGTGTTGAGATACAAAGCTAAGGATGTCTATGCTAAGGAATTTATTTAAGACTCACACTGACTTCTCTCCCTCAACACAAATGAATAGAAACAACAGCTTTATTTTCGTCAGTGTAACAGCAAGCAAAAAGAGAGCGTACTTACTCTACATATTCAGGGGACAACATCAAAATATAGGTGTTTGGCATAGAAGCCTGGAAAGCATTTATTTTCAGAACTTGATGTATTTCTAGGTCATTCACTTTAGATAATGCTATACAAAAGAAATATAAAGCTGCTAAACTCAAAAAACGATTTCCATTTTCCTTAGAATTCATGACCTCTTATCTCAAGCATGAACACAACAGCTGATGCTGTCATATCTGAGCAGTTTTCATGAGGAATTTGACACAATAAGAATTACTGGCAGACAAAGATAATTCCTCTAGGAAGGCTGGCATAAAACAAAGAGGGAAAAAGAAAAAAAAAGAAGGAAAAGATGAAAACTAAACACATTCTCCAAGATGGAGGTGAATTTCTTCCAGACTTGTGGGAGAAAAGCTAGGCAAAACTAAACAAATTAAAGTAAACAACCTTGGAACTATAGAGCCTGTTGATGTTCTTATCATCTTGAGGGCACAGCAAATTAAGATGGAGAAGCTGTGACACTGAAATTATAATTCCAGACTAATGTCTGGACTTGATACAACATGTCACTTTGAATCCAGATGGGATCAGAATAGCTGAAGACACTGATAATGTCCAAGCGCTTCATCTCTAAGAAGGAGTAAAAACAACCTGCAAGTGTCCTTTCAAAAACTCTGTTTATACATTGACATACCTTCTATAAATGAGTATACTAGTATACTTTCTCCATAATTTGGGTATGTAGGAGAAGAAGGGCATATTCTAATTTCTCTCCTTGGAAAACGTTGATCCAAAAAAACCGTAACATTTTCAAAAAGCATACACTCTTAGATGAACTCATCTAAACCTCAAATATTCTTGTAAAAAAGCGGACATAAAATCCATTTCTAAAACAAATATTTTCAATTATTTTCCTAGTTAAATAATTTGTGTTCAAGACATAAAACACTCCAACACAATGACATAAGAGTGTGTTTGCACACAACTGTTTTTTTGCTAACTGAATCTTTGCAGAACGGGGACATTGACTTTGTTGAAGCTTTTTTTTTTTTTTTCCTTTTAAACCAAACGCTGGGCAGAAGCCAGAACTCTATCTGGCAGTGACAAATGGGAATCCTCTGCACTGAATGACAGTAGTATACATAATCTATAACTCTTTCCAATACATTAGTAAGTGATTGCCCTTGTTTACCATAATCCACCCTTCCCAAGCAATGGCCCTTACGGTATAATCTTAAATGAGAAAACTTAACCAATTCTTAGCCCTAAAATTGTGGGCTGATGAAAGTTTTTATGTCTCAGAGGCAAGGAAAAAAAAAAAAGTGGCAAAATCCAGTTGATGAGGACCTCACCCTACTGTTCTTCACAGCAGTGCAATACAATTCAGCTGTGCAAGTAAGACTGTCTTAAATCCCCAAACTTTAACCAGTTGTGTGGTAGGTGTTAAAAAAAATAATCTGATGGGCAGGAGAAGAGGATGTATGAGAAAATATTTGTGCAAATATTCTCCCAAATAACTAAATGTAATGTTTCATTACCATGGAGGCAGGTCAATTTAAGAGGGTGACCAACTGCTTGGCTTCAATCTTTCTTTTACCCAATCAGAAAATGAGATATTATTATTCCAAAACAGCTGTTCTCAAAATTTATTCATGAAGAATATTCTACTGGGAGGCGTCCGTGCCTATGGCAGGGGGGTTGGAACAAGGTGACCTTTAAGTCTTTTAGTCTTCATCTTTTCTTCCCTTCCAACTCTAACCTTTCTATGTTTCTATGACTATATCACCAAAGAATGGCTATTTTCATAAGAAGAAACTTAAAAACTGGTGCAACAGTTAAGTATATTTGCATTGCTACTTGAGATATAGCTCAGCTATGTAAAACAATGTTTTAGCACCTAAATGTGACAACATGTGCTAAAATCATAAGAGCAGCCATTTCAGGTTTTTTGCAGTTAAAAACCCTGCCAAGGTTGAACTAATTGAGATTATCTTATGGGAAACCTAGATCTTATAGCAAATTGATTTTCAAAATATCTCAATATAGCTTGTTATATCAGGGTTTTATTTTCCCCTTTCTTAACTACTAAAAAGCTTCATTATTAGTGCAGACATACCAGTACTAAAGGATTTCCCAGTCTGCAGTACCAGTGCCTCAGCTGAGGCTGTTGTTCAGAAGAGATCAGAAACATTTGTGATGAAAAGCTAGGCTGTTGGGTTTTTTTTTCCTGCAAGATTAGCCAGTTATTTGTTACAACTGATAAGTTGTGACAAATTTCATTCAAGAATTATGCGACACACATTTCAGGCTTTGTAAATTAATTTCTTTCCTTTTTTTTTTTTTTTTTTGAGGGAAATAAGGGATTAAAGAGGTAGCTCTCAGTGTGCACTGTCCAGAAGTTAGAGGACATTTTCTTTAACGATCTAATTAACTCAAATAGAAATGTTTTAATTCTTGGTAGTGACCTTAAGCTCAGTGTTCTGCTTTTTCAGAGCTTCCACGGTGTAGGAGATTTCTTTCCACGACTCAAGCTTAGCTTTTCCTTGTTCAAGAACCTGCTCAGCTTCTTGTTTAGCTTCTAGCCACTGTGTTGAATCCTTTATCATCTCATGAAGCTGCTGTCTCCGGTTTTGGAGGTGTCCGTGCACTTCATCCCACTGGCTCTGTATCTTTTCAACTGGTGAAACAGAAAGGAAAAACAAAAGCTGAGTCACTTAGAAGCTTTTTCTTTCTTTTTTTTTTTTTTTTTTTTTAAGGGAATAAATAATAATATTTAAATCATTCTAGAACTGACCATATCGGAGAGCTCTCTTACTTTTTAAGCTGCAATTGCAACTAAGTTTAGTATAATAAAGAAGAATAGATAAACTGTTTTGGGTCACACAGTATGACACTGGTACACAGCATGTGTAATTTTGCTGTTCCAAATTACATGTTCCAATATATATGCAGAAATGACAGGTTCATACCTCAAAAAGCATTATGTAACAGGATCGCATTTGAGAAACAGCATCAGCAATCATCCTTCATTCTTACCAAACAAACACAAGGTTTAACATTTTATGAAGAAAAAGTCTCTTAGGGAGTTCATTAATATTAGTTAAAGATTTATTGCAAGATATAATTAATGGCTTTACTTTCTTATTTCATTAAAGCAAATATTAACAGACTGCAAAGGCTGTCTAGAAAGCTTTCTCATACATTCATATTAATTATAAAATAATAATTAGCTTTATCCACTATTTGAAAGAAATGTGATTTGTGGGAACTTGGTAATCACTATAGTCACTGATAAGTGTTGGCTAGTATCTACCATCAGACTCAACCATAGCAGCATAAAAGCATCGGACACCTGGTCATCCAAGCAGTTAAAGTTTGGCAAAATATCCCCCAACCAAACAACCCAAACTCCACAAACAATAAAATATGTGCACTGCATGAATTAAAAGGTATTCAGAAAACAACTGAAATTATCATCAAGTGTTAGTTCCAGCACTGCATCTCTCACTGCAGGGTTGATTCCGGAAGCGTTCAGGCTAAAGACTAAAGGGATGAGAAATGCTTCAGCTTCTATCAGTGTTCTTCCCTCTTCCACAAAGGAGGCATAAAGATCTTTCCATGGACTCAGCTGAGATTTAGAGAAAAAAGAAAACCTTTCAGCATCCCCTGCTCAAGCCTAGGGAGAAAAACTGTGAGCAAGCACACACAACAGCATGTTCAATTCAAAGGAAACACAAAAGAAACAGGAAAACACCAGGTAGAGTGTTTTTACTTTGCAAAATAACTATAGCCTAAGACCCAAATACTTACATTTAAATTGAAGAAATCTAACCCCTCATTTTAGAAAGCTGTATATGAAAAAAATATAAATAATAAATATAAATAATAAATCTATTTATAGATGTATTTGGTCCATAATGTCTCACAAGTTGTTTTTTTTTCATTTAAGTAAGACACATTAGCAGTCCTTGTCTAGGGACTGTGCTTTTTCTCAGCAAGACAGTTTTTCATCACAGACCGTGGTCCTGGAATTCTGCAAGGACCAATTCTCCCACTCAAGAGGGGAATGAGGCTGCATAATAAAAGATTTATTCAGGACATCTCAGGGGCCCATTTACACAAGTGACTATGAATACACAAGCTCCAAATCTATGAAACACATTTTGTTGAGAAAATACTTGGGTTATCTCCTCAAAAAGGGAAAAGAAAAGCTTTTGAAATGGAAACTTAAAAAATTACATACATAATAGTTTTGTTTATTCCAGATTGGAGTTGAAGAATTCAGGAAGTTATTAAGTGATCTGAACAAAAAAATATTAAATGTTGTTTTCTTGAACTGGTGAGTGACAAAACCCATTTTAAAAAGTATTTCAGTTGGGGATAAGCACACCAGGACATCTAAATAATTAATCTGGCCTTCTGAGATGGAATATACCAAACAGTGCAGCACTATATAAGAGAAAATAGGCAGAGATAATTTATTAGAGATGCTTTTATAATTATGACAACATTATCTAGTTTAAGGCAACATAAAAATTCCTTCATTACTGTAAGTTTATGTCTTCTAAATGGTGCTCACATTTGAATGCAGACTATTGATTGGTTTTTAATAACAAAAATCCTCAAGACTCTAAAATTTATAGTATGGGAATTCATTTCCAAAATGTACTGAAAAACACAGTGTAAATCATTGTCTCTTAAGGATGTATTTTGCTCCTGTGGGTTCTCTTTAGTGGGTTGTTTCTCACAAAAGGAAAGGTGAATACTATTGAAAGATTTATGCCAAACAAAAACATTCAGAAAATCAAATTTGAGTGTATATTGTGTTAGAACTGATCCCAGCAACCTATGAACCCCTAACCTGCAGCTATTGAGTTACTGACTGCAGATGAGAAGAGTCAGAGAATTGTTATTAAATACTTTTTTTTAGGTAGCACAAGATAATTTTTAAAATATTCTCAGCATCATGTTTGTTTTTTTTTTGCAAGGGCACTGGAACATATAAAAGGTTTTTTCTCTCTGGTTACTAACATGAATCAGTTTATTTTGGAGAACTAAAGAAAAAAAAATTGATTGCTACTACCTTGAATTTAAAGCCTTCAATAACTAATATTCAGTATATTTTAAAAATTATATAAAACAAAAACAGACAAAAGGCTATTCCAAAGATTACAAAATACCATGAAACCTAAGTAAGAATATTTAATATGGCTAAAAAAGTAAGCTTTTACAAGAAAAAATACTGCACTTAATTATAATAGTCTATCTGTGGTGACTACACATTGAAAACATGCAAATAAACAGAACAAATGTGACTCCATGTGCACTATTAATATCACTACAGCACAGGAATTTTAAATGATTTGTAATGACGGCAAAAGCTTTTTTTCTGAATAATTTAGTGTCTGAAGCACGTCAGTTTACATTCTTCATTAAAACCAAGTCCTGTGACTTCTCCATTTCAAAGATTAATTTCTTTTTTAGTGTGGCACTCACGCTTTGTATACACTTTTTTTCCTCTTTTTCCACTTTATATTTGTCAGTAGCTCAATACTTTTATTGTATGAATCAGTATTGGAAATTATCTCAAGAGGATTCTTAAAAATTCAGTGTAGAATTTATTTACCAAACAATCTGCAAAGGGGCAATCTGGAAACAAAGGACATTGTTTTTATAGACTTAAGCAAAAGAAATAATTTCAAGTCATTTTATCAATCCATGTGTCCAATTAACTAGTTTTATTTGAATATGAACCCAAAAGAATATTTGACAATTAACAAACCTAAAATTAGTACCAGAAAGACAAAATACATACAACAGGTTATTTTCTGAAGTGAAACCCAAACCCCATCCATTTCCCAATCACAGTGCTCCAGGCAGAACTCCTTGTTGTATTTCACTTAAGTAAGTTTTGCACTTGCTTACTGGAAAGTGTCCCAGCATGACTCCAATAACTTCTGGTTCATCACTGAACTCTCTTAAATTAATGATTTAGGGGCAAGATTCTACCTGTATGTAAATCCAGAGGTGCTTTTCCATTTCTTTTCCTTCATCACTACTATTGACCAGTTGTTCAATTGTCAGTATATCACTAAGATGGACAATAGACATTCTGCTGAACTGACTGCAGATTTAGTAAGTTATTACACACAGTAGCAAAGCAGAAAACTGCATTTAAAGCAATCAAACACAAGATAACTATTTTTCAATCTGATTATCATTGATTTAGTACGTTGAGGAAAGAATAATCTCAATGAAGGAGACTGCTGGCTTAAGATTCAGTTTTATTTATTAACAAAATTTTTATACTTTTTTTTCATATTATAACAGAGGAACCACAAACAAAAAATAAATCTCTTTATTAGGAGCTCATTTCATTGATAAGTCAAATATAACTCTCTTCACTGAGCGTTTGCTCTCTGCTGTGGAAACAACAGAAAAGGAGTCTGAGAAGAAGCTGTCAGTCACAGCAGAAATGATGTTCATGCTGCTGTAAGTTACATTTAGCCTATGCAAAGATGAAAAAAAGCAATTATTCCGTGTCAGTTTGAGAAGCCCATTGAATTTAGTCCAAAAATAGTGAACAAGTAAACGAATAGCAATAGAATTTGTGAGGTAGAAACCCTCCACTTACCTTGTTCAACAAATTACCTAAACTGCACTCATAGGAAAATGAGTGTCTGTAGGACAGTGCTTTACAAAAGCATTATTGTCAATATATTGACATTTTTCTATAAAAGTAATTTTTTACTATAGGTTCATAGACTTGAAGACTAGAGGGACAAATGCAGTCTGACCTGATGGAGAATATAACTGGAGAAGAGCAGAATTATGGACAGTTATAATTCATGTTACGAAAAGAAGCTACTGATGCACTGATATTCCTTAGCTGAAAAATGAAAATAATTTTATATGCATCTTTGAATGTTTCAATTTATTTATACTTTGCAAGAACGATCATGATGAAAAGACACATTAAGCTTGAAGTTTAGCCAATTCTGAAAAATGACTATGAATAGTCACATATTCTTAAGGTTTTTTTCACCCTTCTGCTTTGTGGAAATATGAAACACCCAATGTACTGAAAGAAAAAAAGATGAGTAGCCTTTAAACACTATGGCTGTACAGAGTGGCTGTCACTGGCAAACAGAATGAAAGCATGAGGAAGAAAAAGATTTACACCCCCTGCCAATTGTACCAAATTCAGTTGTCAATGTTAAGTATAACAGGTTAAGAAATTTGTAGCTGAGGACATTGTACTGCACTCACCTAGAAGAGTCCATCAGACTGGATTAATTTCTGCTCAAGCTGCAGTGCCATAATATAATTATATATGTTCTGGATAGACAATTGTTATGTATTTAATCTTAATCCATATAAAATTTAGTTTATTTAAACTTTTATGGCTGCATATAGCAAGTTTTCCCAACCCTAAAAATTTTAAGTGTGTCTTACTAAACAGTAAGCAGCTTTAAGCTTTAAAATTTCCCACAGAATAGGGATAAATAAATTATGAGGAAAAGGAGATGTTTTTCATAGGGCTACAAGATCATTCTGAAGGCACAACAATGATGCATTACATGCATGTCTTTCTGATAATTTCCAATTTTGGCTCACTTTTCTGCAAACCACATGAGTGGAATCACAGTCTTTTGTCATTTGTTTTATCTTGTGCTTACCTTGCTTTTAATAATTGTACTAAGCAAATGACCCTAAACTAATATCTCTTTTTTTTAGGAAAAGGAATCTGTTAAAGTTCTCCCTTTGTCAATTATTTCTTGCTGAAAATGCTCTACCTTCTCTTCTGCTGCCTTCCAGATCAGGAATTGTCTGATCCGAGTCTCATTCTTCAAGAAGTGATCACTTTATAACAGTCTATCATACAACATCCCTTGACAAAACAACGCCACCTCTCTTCTTATAAACCATTGAGAATCTATGAGAGACTAGGAATATATTTGGATAGTAGACGCAGTGTCAAAAGAGGGTAAGTGTAAGACATTTCCTCTTTAAATGCTGAAATACTTCAGGAATTACAGGAACAGTTATAACATGTACTAAGTTCCTGCCTGTAGGCTATCATTATAGAGTGGAGCTGGATAGGACAGAGTATACAGAAGAGAACAGTTGGAGCCATCCTACTCAGACAGTAATTTATGCTTCATCTGTCTTTTTTATCTTTTCTTGTAAAGCAGTATTTCTCTTAACCTTTTTCAGAGGCTTATAAAAGTCATATTTCTTAAACAATGACCTTAGAAAGTTATAGCAACATTTTAACTAAATATGTAAAAACACTAATTATGTGTCATCTAAGACATTTTATGCATGCCTTAGATGATCAGTCATGTGATGAGACAATTTAGCCAATAAACCCAAAATTAATGGTGGGGTGGCAACATAGAATATGTAGCTTAATGTGAATTTGTCATTTATGCCAGTAAAATTTCAGATGTGGCTTTTATGCACCATTAATCTATTAAGGTATTTTTGAAAGATTTTTTCTTATTATATTTAAAAAAAAAAAGTCTGTGGCTTACAAAATATTAAGCACGTACTCAAATTAAGCTGCACATAAATAAGTGAATGAATACCTGGGAAGATGGAAAGAAATGTAATCTTTTATACTGTTTTGCAATATTCTAAGAAAAGATAGATGACATTACAAAAGAAACTAGGAAGAAGCAGCACTCACACCCTTCATTTGTCTTTCTGGGGTGATGAACAGCAATGAAAATGTACCTGAAAGACCCATAAAAGCATGAAAGTTGTGGGAGGGAGAATGTTACCTTCCTTGGCTTCTCTCCTATCTTCTTCTACTAAGAAAGATAGGCAATTAGAGCGATTTCAAGCGATTTAAACGTTTTTTTAAAAGCATGCACAATCATCATCTCGTTTTGTAGTTTGATAATTTTGGAGGGTAATTATTTCCAACTATTGCAACCCTATGATTTAAATTTGTTTTTTTTCACTAGGGTAAGCCGATTTTCCTTTTATCTGAAAATCACTTCCATATGATCAAACTAATGAAGGTCACTCTGTTCCTTTGGAAGTGTCAGATCAAACGGAATGAACTGAAAACTGTCAAGTGGTTTCCGCTAAGTATCGAGTGAATAATTCTTCAGCACTGTGAAGTATGCTTTATACTTTGCTATACAGAGTGGAAGTCAGAGACCAGACTAAGCTGGTAGCAGATCTAAAGAAACCAGATTCTTCTAATGAGAAAAAAGCAACTGAGAGGGAGCACCGAGAAGGGCATGCCAGAACTTATTATTTGGAAAACAGGTCCTTCAGAAAGCATTCACTAGTTTTTATAAAACTATTTATGTACGTATCATTTATCACCTCTCAAATGAAGTTTTCATGATAATTTTTTTTCACTAAATAAGAAAGGAAACAGATCACGATACGCATGATGTGGAAGAGCACTTGCCTTGCATTTTAAAATGTTATACAATTTGTAAAGTTTTTATGTGCGAAATAAACACTTACCCTAAAGAGAGGTTATATTCTCTAGGACTTAGTATTAAATAGGTAACAAACCTATATGCAGTTTTGCTAGAAAAATGGAAAATATGGAAAAAAATGAAAATATGTATATGCATATAGACACAACTATTGACTAGGGAGATGGACAGACAGATTAGGGAGTGAATTTCTGATAGCTCTCTATTGCTGTCAGAGCAGCAAGAAGTAGGACAGTTATGGAGAAATGGACTGACAAAGAGTGTCTGACTGCTCAGGCAGAACGCAGTCAACACTGATTCTTCTGCAACTCCAGCAGCAGGATCCATGTGGACAAGCCACCAGAAGCTAACTTAATTTTTCTGCAGAGACTCACATATTTGGATGATATCAAAACCTGACCTTTTAGTAACATGTACTAACTCAAGGACCACAGGGTTCCTTTGCTTAATAATCTTTCAAAATGTTTTATTTAATTTCCTTTGTTGTATGTAGAAAATAGCTACTGCATTATTGAATTTAGCTACTTTCTTAAATATTAATCATATAGTTATGAAGACTTACACTAGATTTATATCTGATATTTAGACTGATGGGAGGTACTCAAACACAAACCACAGGATTATGACTAATCTGATTAAGTACATAAGTGAATATCTAAGTAAACCAATCATTTCAGTTTTAAATTTATATAACTGTTTTCAAAGAACAAAATAGGGAAAAAATAATTAATTTCTGGGTTTTTTTAAGGAATGTAATTATAAATTAAAGTTTCTAGACATTTTAGTATTTGTCTTTGACCAAATGTCCATTTATATTTTTTCCTAGGATTATGGTTACTCAAACTTTTAGAGGCAAAATAAATTATAATTATGAATCTAATTCTTGTTCATGGATGATAGCATTTGTAATAATCAACGTACGTACAAAATTTTAAGAAAACTTTTTTCAGAAAAAATATGACTTGTCTGTGCCTGTGCCTGAATTTAAAAATCGGACATTAAATTAGTGAAATGATATTCTACTTTCTCTGAACATAAACAAGAATGCTATTAGCATTATTAAAGTACATCAGCTTTCATATACTAACGCTTTCATAGACTTCCATACTTACTGATGCAAAAACATAATGGTAGTTCTCGCAGTCTAAGTCTTGAAATGTGTGAAATTCATTACCTAGCTAATGAAGCATACAAGCAACGAATTTCAGAAACCTTACTACCACATAACTTTGTGTTACCATCATACATTCATATTACACCATATATTTTGATGTCATCAGCCTACTAACTCCTACTGAGTTTAGGTTGAGACTTGCTTTTCAAATATTGCATTTGTTAATCTGTACACTGACCTGCTTTGGTTTTGATTTAATAGACCCAGCCCTAACGACATGGGAGATCTTAGAGTACCAAAATACATAGAAAATGAAAACGGACTTCAGATTTCTGCAAATATGTGAATATCAGACTCCAAGTTACTGAAGCAAAGTTTTGCATAGCCTCTCAACGGAGGTCAGCTGGGAAATGAGTCTAGAGCTCTGTTCACTCCCCTACACAACAGAAAGCAGGGGGCTGGCAACAATACCATGCTTAGCTCAGTGGGTGAACAAAAATCTGCTTCAGCTTTTGGTCAGCCCTGAATTGCTTAGGCAGTTGGACAAGATGAACACTGTAGGTCCCTTCCAACTGAAATACTCCTTTTCACTTCTATATTTTACTACAAAGCTCAACATCCTGCTTACAGGAAAACACATAAAATGGAGCAAAGAAAAGGTATCCATTGACCAGATAAACCCATTCTAATATAATGCAGAGGTGAAGAAAGCCAAGTGTCAAAAGCTCAAAAATTCAGAGAATATAATAATAATAATGGAAGTGTAATGAATATTCTGTAATATTGTTATATCTCTTCATCTGGAATACTGCACTCATTTATATACTTCAGAAGACATAAGCACAGTCTGATATTTCCAGGAAAAATTTCCATGGCATAGGCATTTTCTCTACTGTACACAAGTTCCCATACAATTAAAATAAAATTAAATGAAACCTTTTCTAAATATTTTGATTCAGGTTCTAAGTTCCACCAAGTCCAGATGCCACCGCTTTCTCATCATATATCATACTGTTCAATATCTACTCTCCTTTGCTGTTACTCAGCTAGACATTGTCTAGAGCACTCTTGATGGGTCACTTTCTCACCTATCATGTAATAGGCCTGCTGATAAGAAAGACAAAATATGAGCAGCTAATCTCCAGAATTTGTATGCTATTTGCCCTTACATCCCTTTTTGGCATGGTAAAGGCTGACACAATCCTGTCAGCATTGCTAAACACAAATTGAAAAGCTTCAGCGTCACCATTTTCATATGTCTGTTGTCCTGAAATGTGTAACAAAATTAAATTATTTGAATTATCTACAGTATTTCATAAGTCACCATAATTATGGTTTGTTATACGTAACAAAATGAAGCCACCATCTGGTATAACCATCCATCAAAGTCTCAGGATTTCTCACACAGGCTAAGACAGTATTTACTCAGGTCAGACTTACAAAGGAGCTTTGGGGCTGTGCAAGACATTGTTTTTGTTATTGGTTTACTGCCAACTCCAGCAAAACTAAAGCCATGGTAAATTTATATTGAGGATGGCCAAAATAAAATCCATAGGCCAAATGTACTCTAGGGTGCTTAACTAGATTGTCTGAGAACAACTGCAGATTCTAAAATATTCTTTGTGCATTTCATTCATTTCAGAAAAAGATAGGACACAATATACACCAAAATCTGCATTTGCCTGATATCACTGATTATGTGGCATCTAAATTTAGCCTATAATCTCTGTAGAGCCAGACCTTTGTTTCCTGTTTGCTATGTAATTACTACAGAAAATTATGGTCTGGCATAAATGAATATATACTGTTCTGATACGGTTTTTAAAATAACTGTGGATGTTAAATATTGTCCATCAAACTCTGGATGAAATGTCAGTGGAAGAGTCATTTGATCACATTTTGAAAACTCAATTTCTAACAATACCTTTTTTGTTATTTCCGTTTATTTTAATTTTGAATAATTTGTCACAACACAGCTAGTCGGTCTATTACACATGGCTCTTCTGTTTTTATCATCATGGATAACAACAAAATAAAATGGATATTTTTGCTGTTTACATGTCTGCTTCTGGTAAAATTTACAGCAATCTGTGCAAGCTACTATTTCTAACACAGTACTATCTTGCAATACTGGCCAAAACAATAAAGTCTAAAGTTTGACATATTCAAAAAAAAAACAGGTTAAAAATTCCTAGTCTTCTGAACACAGATGACAGAAAAAAGCTGGGAGATAAGACATATTATCTCACCTTATCTTGGTAAATAACTGAACACATGAAATTAAAAGACACTTCTGGAATTACAAAGAAAGTCTGTAGCAGATCTGGAAATTAAATCGAGGTCAATCTCACCTGTGATGATATAAGAAGTTTGTTCTTTCTGTATTTTCATTGATCCCTATAGGCAAAAAAACCCCAAACTCATACACTACCACACAACTGACCTCAGGCATAAGGAAAACGTTAGTGCTTAGTGGTTGGCAAGGGGCTTCTACTAGGAACTAAAATGAAGAATAGCAAGTATTCCTCAGATGTAATCATCTATTTTCAAGGAAGGAATAAAATATCCTGCTTGCTTTGTTGTGGTAGTCTGCCTTACCGGTAGGCTGCCTCAGTCTTTGCAAGCATTCTCTCTCTACTTTCCATCACGTGTACAAGGGTTTCTCTTGATATCCTGGAATCTTTTGTTACTCTTATCTTGCCTCTTCTTTCACTGAATAATATTGCAGATGCAACTAAATTAAACCCTAGTCCAAGTGTTTATACTAGCATTTGGTTGCTAGGTCCTGTCCCAAATAAATGAAAACATGATTACTCGTTCCCCTGCTTTGCCTCCAAGGATGCAGCATTTCCAACAGTTTCAAAGCAACATGTGACTTCTCACTGACAAAAGTCACCCTGTGTGGGTACACCTTGTATTGCTGATAGTAGCACCCCTCTCAGTCCTCTCCAAGATCTTTCTGGCTTGAGGTGCTGGAAGCATGGGCAGTGTTTCTGAGCAAAAAGCAGCCAGATGGAGGCACAGACCTGCTCCATTTCTGCTGCTGCAAACAACAGAGGGTTTATTAAACTCAAGAATTCAGAGATATCTCAAATGATATCTAAGAAGCTGATAAGCTCAAGTCTAAGAGAAGTTAACATCTAAAAATAAAGAGTATCATTTGGCTAATTTGTTTTCCAGATGTCTACACATTACAACCAGAACACTAATAGGACTCTTCCTGCAAAAAGCTGTGGAAACATCAACAATGCTTCTGAATAGGCCTGTGCAACCATCTCTAAATCCATCACAGTTTTCCTGCATTACCTGCACTACATTTCCTCCACTACAGACCCCTGGTCTGAGCTACGACAGCAATTTTCACAAGTCCAGTCCTAGCAAGAGGAGGTGAGCAGGAGGCATAGCCGGAGTGAAAGGTCAGTGCAATGCCACAGTGCAAACAGAACAGGGAACAAGCAACAGAACAAGAACAGAAGCAATGCAGAAATTAGTTAAACTGATTACCTAAAACAGCATTTTCTACATGGGGGAGGGAAGGAGAAGTAGAGGACATGGAGGAAGTAAGGAAAGGCATGTGAAAATCATAGAATCACATAATGGTCCGGGCCAGAAGAGACCTCCTCCAAAGATCATTGGAGGAGGTCTCCTAGTCTGACCCCAACACAATCAGCAGGGACACCCCCAACTAGACCAGGTTGCCCAGGGCCTCATTGAGTCTCACCTTGAAGGTCTCCAGGAAGGGGCCTCAACCACCTCCCTAGGCAAACTCTTCCGGTGTTCCACCATCCTCATAGTAAAGAACACCTCTAAAATACACCTCTAGGAGTCCTTGTGATCTTCAGAAAACAGCCTGTGAGTTCTGCTTGTGCTACACACTTCCTGGAAGCCATGGCATTTATCTGACCTGCTGCAGCAGCTCAGGCCATATTGGCAGCATACCTCTGGCTGTGGCCTGTGGGGTGCCCAGGCAGGAGAAGGTCATGACCTGCCCTGTGCCAGTCACAGGTGGTCCCAGACAGCTCTGAGACCAATGGTGACTCTGCCCAAAGGTGCTGCAGACAGGTCAGCAGCAGGCAGAGGGAAGAGGCTCAGTGGGAGTCTGGTGAGGAAACGCAAGAGAGAAGCAAGGAGAAGAACGAAGAGAAACATTGGGAAAAACAGAATGGAGAAGACACATGGAAGGGGACACAGCTGGAGGTGCATGCTTGGAAGGAGGCACTCACAGCAGGTCCTGCCACCCCAAGGAAAGCCCCTTGGCCAAGGGCCTCCACAGCTTCCTGTCTCAGAGGTAGCTCAGGTGTCTTTTCATGGCATTTAAAATGGTTTTCACATTTTCAAATATAAAAGGTTAGGTCCTTAGTGTTTTTACGGATTATTAAAATCACACATAAAATATGTAGAAGTACGAACATAAAAATGCAGCAAGTACATGTCAACTGTGAAAAATCAATCAAATGGTTTGGGTAGAGCTGACAGCAGATGTGCAACAGCATAATTCCTGGCAACTTCTGTACTACAGGGGTTTTCTAACAGATTAAACGTCTATGAAAATTTCATCATTCCCAAAAGTGCTAACCACTCATTAAATTCTGTCATCTTGCCCAAATCTAAAAACAAATGAAAAATCCAAATTACTTTCTAACCAATTGCTCACATTTATTCTGACAAAAGATATATTCAGATATGTGATATCAAGTCCAGTAATAAAGAATGTTAGCATTGCAATGTGAACATTCACAAGGGGAAACCCCACAAAAAGTGCCTCCCAGTAAACAATAAAAAATATTTATTGGGTTAAAATCCAGGCTATTTAATATTAAACAAGTAATACTTTCAAGTTTGCATAAATTGACAACAGCAACATTTAAAAGTTCAATTAAAATAAAATTATTAATTAAAGTTATTACCTAAAAATATTAAAACTCTATATAAAGACAATTTAAGATATGAAAGAAGGACTTTGTATCCTGAGAAGTACCCTCAATTTACTTCATATTTGCATACCATTGGATTCTAAATCCATTCTTCAGATGGATATGTTACTAACAATTTTGGAGACAAGAGAGTACAAGAGTTGGAGCTGCAATTTTATCCCATGTGACAGTTTCTTACCTTCTCTTTACATCTTGCTTGTAACAGTTTTGCACATAAATTTGCTTCTTTCTGAAGCTACTGAGACATTGGTGTCGTTAAACTAAAAAAAAGAAAGCTCCTTCATATTGAAGATTTCTGTGAGGACTAAAGATTTTCACAAAGACTGTAGGAACAAAGGCAGGCAGTTACATAAAACTAGTTTGTTAAAATATGACTCCCCTTGAGCATAAAAGAAGGAAAAGTTGCCCCTAACAACACTATTAATAGGACTTATTAATAGTACTTAATGTACAGAAAATAGTACCTGAGGAAAGGAATTGCTTGCTGACAGCCTGTAAACAAGAATTTCTGTCATTTCAAGTCTGCTCATGGTTCTGGGCAACACTTAATTTCATCTAACTGGTGACTCAGTAAGTTGAAGGTGAGGGAGGAAGGGAAGGGTTGAAAATTTATATAGTTTGGCCCTTTTACTAAAATCACCTCTATCACCTCAGTCTCCAAACATCTTAAGAACAGCAGAGTAAATTGTGGAATATTAAGTAGGCTTGAATTTTCTTGGCACTATAAATTAGAATAAATTTTTGTCTGTATTCTGACCGACCACCTCTGTTGATTAACTCAGTCCCTAAATGATGATCAACAGAAGTTAAAAAAAGACAGAAAGCAGACTCAAACACCATCTCTCCCACAATGCCATATCAAATCCTTCCCTGAGATAAAGTGGGAAGTTTATTCTCCTTCTGTCAGGTGACAGCGCATCCCAAATCTTTCAACCAGTTAACTTCATGTACCATGGCTAAATCATACAATAGTGCTAAACCTGTTAGTGTGAAGCTTCCCCCTGCCAAACCAGGCTTTCCCTACATAGGATGGGTTTGGGTTTTATTTTGGGGGTTTTGTTGGGGTTTGGGGAGATTTTTTGCTTGTTTGCTGGGTTTTGGTTGGTTGGTTGGGTGGGTTTTTTATTTTTTTTACTTTTCTGGGCTTAGTGAAAATTATTTAAAGTCTTCCATATCACACTTGCTAAAGGGTCGCTTCCTGCAGCACAACCTTAAACTCCTCATTGGAGCTTATCTTTGTTTTTCACAACCTCACAATTAGCAGAGAACTCACTTTGTGGTCATATTTTCCTGATGAGAGATTTGGTCAACCATTCTGTTCTCCTGACTATTTTAGAGGGCAGATAACAAAATTTTACTAATATTTATGATCTGGGAAAAATCTATCCAACACATGGAATCATTCCATGGGTGCCTGTTCTCCAACTGACTTCTAGGAACATAAAACTTATAACATTCTTATGTATTTAGAAGTAGCTGGCCTAGAACTAGCCAGCTATGTTCCACCTGAATTACCACGCAACACAAAATTTAGTAATTAACTAACTCTCTTCACAGGCTTGAGAATGTAAGTAAGCTCTGAGCAAGCCACCAGCATTGGTATCACCTAATACACTTAGCATCTCCGGGGCTATAAAAAAAAGCTGTGCCTCTTTTACTCAATAATATAACCATAAATGGAGGAAGGTCACCTTGTAGTCTCACATCCTTTTTGGGAGCACTACAGCACTTGAAGTAGGCAGTTTAGATCTTGCCCTTTGACCATTCAGCCATATGCTTCTAGTATATATAGCCTGGGAAGTGATATATAACTATAATTCCCCGACCACTCAGACATTTCTGGGGCATGTTATTTCCCATTCTTAAAGGGCAACTCTCCCCAGTGTTCCAAAATAATTTCTTAACTCCTTTTTAAAATGTCCCGTAACTATCTTACAAGTTCTGTAGCAGCAGATCTGTGCCAAGAAAGCAGTTTCAAATGAGGTACCCTTCTCAGTAACATGCTATCCCTTTCACAGATAGTTTTATCTTATTATTGACATTTCTTTAACAACAAATCGTTTCTCCCTTCACTCCTTTTCATGGCATAGAGTTCTCATAGGAAAAACAAGGTTTCAGCTGTCAAGCACATCAGAATGATTAATGAACTTTGCATCTTTTTGACAAAGGAAAGCTATTACTTGGGTTCTTGAGAAGTTCTTGAAATATGTGGAATGCAGAGGCTAGAATACTGGGGTTTATCCAAAAATTCCACATATTAATATCAACAAGACAACTGGGCAAGCTGTATATAAGTACAGTGTTCCCTTTTTAGTGACTAGGAGTTTTACTACTGGATGACAAATTCTACATTGTATCAATTTGTTTTTTCAAGTGGTAAACTCTTTATTTGTATTCAATAGGTCTAAGAGAATACCACATGGATGTCAGTACAATGGAGATGGCTATTTTATTAAGATGTCGAGAAGAACAGTATAGCTATAATTCACTGTGGAGTTACCACACATTTTGTTGTGAAAATGACGACAAGTTGATGATTTTGCCATAAAACTGTCAAATACAGCAAACTATTCAATAAAAGCATTTTTATGGAGTGGTACAGAGACACTCAGACTCTTCAGATTAGTTCAAGCACAGCTCTCCGAACAACCAATTATAATATATAGCTTTTCTTTTTTTTTTTTTAAACAAAAAAAGCAACCAAACAAAAAAACAACCCAACCCAGACAAAGCAAAAGCAAACCACAAAACCAAACTAGCTCTTCTGAAGGCTTCTTCTATAAATTATTCATACATTTGTGGACTTAGTTTTAAAAACTGCCAAATAAAATGTCTAAAGGAATCATTTGGTCCCAGCATGTAATTCTTGATCAAAATAGTCTTCACTGAAATACTAGTATTTATTGCTATTATTTATGTATTTAGTGTAATAGAACTTAATTAACCTCCCAAGTGATATTGTGAGAGTTCAATACATTTCACACAATTGCTGAAGAAAGATGTGTGTTACTTTGGCTTCTTATAATCTTGAAAGAGAGATTCTTTGGTCAGTAAGAGATTATTTCTTCATAGAGTTCTATAAATATTCATTTTCCTTCCTCCTCTATCACTTACACAGCCGGAAACCACATTACAAAATTGACACGCAAATTGCTAGCAAAGTAAAACTGCAGAAAGGTTATTCACTATTATCTTTTGCATGTGTGTGAACACAGCAGTAGGAAAGCCTACTATTTAAAGTTTCTTACATTTCCAGGATCTGGTAAGATCTAACACAGACTTTGCAATTACTTTAGTATTTCTAAGACTGCAAATGTATTTTTATTATATCTCAGTATATTTCTATATTGACATGTTTCCAGCTATTTGTATTCTATACATAGGAAATGAAGGAAAATAAAAGGAATTTTCAAAGTTAATTACTTTATTATATACAAAGTTGCTTATAAACTCATTCAATTTAAAGAAACAGCATTTTTGTTAGCAATAAAGCAGAGTGTTTTGGAGCTGTGATGCACTAAAGAAAAATGTTATAATACAGCATATGGTTCTGATAGAAGAGAATGCTTTATCGAGGACATTAAACGAGCAGAGAGGTACCTTGCTTTTTCCCACAGACTTTCCTCATAGCTAGATATAATTATTATTCTTATGTATAAGTTGTAAACAAACTATGATTTACACAGAATAAACAGAGATTTGAGTATGACATTAGGTAAACATAACACAAGCTTTACTTTATAGAGCCCAGGGCTGCTTACATAGTATAACTCCTGGATTTTCATATGGATAATAAAGTAAGGGTGGGGAAAAATGGTCAAAGGAAATAATTCAATTGTATGAGCTTATCTTTAATTTCTATTTTTAATTCCTAAAGAAAGACTAAACCTATGCAATACTATGATAATTCTGCTGAAAATTAATCTTCTTGTCATTGACATTTCTGGATTTCTAAATAGACATCCTCTAATAAATATCTTTTTGATTTTTTTAATAAAATGTTTGCCTCGTTTATTTTTATAAATACTTTAAAAAGCAATATTGGCTTCTAACTAACATAATTCAAAGTTAGACTTTAACAAGCATAATATACATATTTCTGCACAGACTGATTTCAAGAGTTACCAATGTTAGCACAGAAGCCAGAACCTTCAGGTCAATTCCAGTTGATGGCACATTAACCCATCCTGTGACCAAGAATGCAGCTATCTTATAGAGCAGCTGCGAGTCTCATTTAGTATTTATAACATATATGATCAGTGATATTGGCCAGATGATTGTTTTGGGTTTTTTTTACTAGCACCTTCATGGAAATGGCAATGAACAACATATTTATACAAATCAGCTCATCTCATCTAAAAATCTTCTTAAAGTGTGAGATCCTCTGCTTCAGCCCAGGAAGAGGTAGTACTCTAGAGATATTTGAGTCTATCAGCTCTTATTTGACAGATTGGTGCAGCCCTGCACTCCCTTTTCTTCATGATGGCACCCAAGGCACTTGGCACCTGATACTGTGGCATTACAGATGGCCGTGAGTGAGAGTGGAACACAGCTGGTGCAGAGGAGCACGAGTGGCACAGTGCTGATGCACAGGTCATGAAACTGAATAGATTTGAATGAGTACTAATAACTGCTAAGACATAACCATGGTAACCTATTTGTATTCATGAAGAGGGAAAAAAAAAACCCAGGAACTGGGAAACAATCTGCAGGTCAGGCAGTCAGTGAGGACTTGCAGCAGGACTCTGGTGAAAGGTCCAGGTATAACAGAGGTTATGCTCTAGGGCTTCAACAAGTGGAGGAGGTTCTCTGGTCCAGGGTTCAGCTCTGGCTATGAGCAAGATTCCAGGTGATGTACTTGGGGACAACACCCTGGGTGCAGTAAGCTGAGCTCAGTATGTACTGAACTGCAAAGCAAAGCAACTGCACTAGGTAGGAGCACTATACAGCAGAGCAGGCTTCAGAGGAGCAATGTTAGAGAGCACCCCAGAGGTACTGGGGGAAGCAAGTCTTCCTGTGTTCAGGACAGCAAGCACTGTGAAGGGGTGTTTAGTAGGCCAAATTCAAACCAAACAGAGCAATCTCCATCATCTTCATGCAATACGCAGGGGAAAAAGAATAATTACTATTGTTCCTTTAAAGAAGTACTTCAGGTGATAATATGCCACATTGGGCAAATATTCAGAAAAACCTTCTGTGTCACATTGTGACATAAGCCGTAGCGTTTTTTCCCCCGTAAATATCATGATGTCTTTAAAATTCAGAAGTAAAAAAATACCTCTTTAATAATGTTTAGTACTACCTACAATATACAAATATAAACTAAGTATGAAAAAACTAGTCTAGTTTGCCACCTCAGAAGACTGAATCGAAAATGTCCCTCATCATACTTTATCTCCCTCCACTGCAGAAATGCAGACCCTGTATATTTCTGATAATAAAAATTCATTTTACTTTAAAATTATTTCACTAGCAACAACAGAACGATGTTAGAAGATGCTATATTACAGCAAGGTGTACTTGAAAGAACACGAAGGGACATGACCTGTATCTACTGCATCATAAATTGTACTTTTGAGGTCAAGGATACCAGCAGTTTCAGCACAGAATAATTAATTCCTAAATCATAGCAAAAATGAGTCCTGTATACTCGAAGCTGAAAACCAGCTAAGTATTTGGCGAACTCTTATAAATAAAAACTAAGAAATTATATGTAAATTATATTCACCACACCACTAGCCACAGATGCAAGCTGTAATATAGTTGGGTTACCACATAGTCATTAAGAATTTACAGCTTCCTATGCCTTTTTTTTCTGTATGAGAAAGAAGCATTTAATCTATCTTAAAGGCAATTTCACTTAAAGTGAAGTGCAGTTTTCCAACAGAACAAAATCCAGTCATGCATACAATTCACATGAGACCATACAGGAATTATGCTTGCATTTCATGTAAAGTCTACTTTTCTTATCTTCAGCAGGCTTGTCTCAGAATTAAAAATTAAAACGCATGAGAAAATACTGATGAGAGTCCTACATATGTTGATTTTGAATAAGCGCTGTAAAGTTAAGGTATATGCACAGACCATCTGAATGCAACTGAGAACAGGATTCTAAAATTAATTTGTATGTCAAACAGGAGCATGTTCTTATGTAATGTATAAGTGCTATCCATTTCTTCTCAATCTTCAAATAAGACAATTAGGACTTCTCTCTCAGTAATATGTTTCAAGGTCAAGTAGAGAACAACAGTTAAACAATGTTATTTCACATAGGATATAGTCTAAATAGGATCTGTTAGGAACTACTAACAATGATGCAGTCCAAAGATGCAATGTGATTTTCACATGTTATGGAAAGTATTCACCTGATGGAATAAAAAGAAAGAGGCAATATATGTATATACAAATATATATAAATTTTTTATTAAATTATGGGGGTAGAAAAGTTTAGTTTATGATGACCTTCACAGTTATCAGTTTCAGGGTGGGTTTTTTTGTAGTGTTTAGTCCTGACTACTCAAAATAATAACTGAACATATATAATAGCCCACCACAGGGGGCTCCTTTTATAGCATGACCTTGACACTATGTTTCATCCTATAGTGAAGGACATAAGGACATGCAAACATCCAAGGGTGACAAGACTACATCTTCTACAGATGTATTTTAAAACTTAATCTACTAATTTTTCCACCTTAGATACAGCTAGTTGGTTAATTAATAGAGGGAAACCAGAACTGAAGAATTAGTATGGACTAGTCCAAAGCATCATCAGATTTGTGCATCAACTGAAAAGAGATGAAAAAGAGGTTGCAGCTGTACTACAGGGGATGGAGTTGAAATCTTCTTACAGGCCTATGGTTATACTCTGAATTTTTTCTTTTTCCTCCTTGTTTAAGAATAGATGTGTTTCTTCATCTGTAGTGATCAGATTCTATATTTTCTACAATGTACATCCACTATGAAGACAAGCAATATGAAATTAAGGTGAAAAATTTGAAATATACCATCACTGACTTTCATTTACATTTCTTCTATATGCAATTTGGAAAAAGGTCTGTGAGAGAACTCTTTCCTGATGGAACTCTCCTTCTCATGGCAAAGGCATAAAGTGTCTGAAAAATGTTATGCTTATCAGGTATTACAACATTTTCCATATTTACTGAAATATCATATGATAGCAGAATCGCCACTTACTGCGGTCAGTAATTATTGTTCTGGCCTCTTGATTGCTCGTCTTGTTTTTTAGATTTTGTGCTGCAGTTATTAGTTCATCCAGTTGGGGACGTCTTTGCTCCAGATCCTGTAGTATTGCCTAGTTGCACACAAATACAAAAATAAAATAAAGAAAAAAGCATGTAGAGCTATTGAGAAGACCATGGATAGGGACTTTTTTGGTGCCAGCTTGATTTAAAGCAGAAAGATTGTTTGCTGTTTCAAAAAATACAAAGACTTTGGTCTAGACCTTCCAAATATAGTTGCTATTCTTAACATAAAAATACCAAGTATAACTTGTAATAATTTTAAAAGAACCTACAAAACTAGATATAAAATTACAATAATTTTTCATTTTTTAACCCATCAAATTATGCAAGGGTAAGCTTTTTTCCTCTAATTGAGCTATAGAAGGGTATTATTCTACATTCTCTTAGATTTTACAGTGCATTTTAAAAAAGATATAGGGGTTTTACAGTCTTACCAGATTAGGCAGGATTTTCCTAGTAATTCATGGAGTCTCAATAATATTTGTTTCTTAGTATTTTAAGACTGTTTAATTAATATCTATTGGTTTAAAATCAATATAAGACTCTTAATGTCACTTTTTCCATCCAGACACCTTACCTAGCAGAAAAGTAATTAACACTCACAATAATTTACATGTTAGTCAAGCAGAAAATGAGAAGTGGATCTACAGTTTTTCACAGGGAAAAATATGGGCTTCAAAATAATGATTTGTAGCCTTTTGGAAGTAATAAAAATTAAAATACAATAGCTTTAGATATAATAAAAATGGGAGTTGAAGGAAAGTGAGTCATGTAAGATTTCTACATTTTAACTTATTTTGTTAACTTTTTTTTTTTTCTGTTAGCTTATAGTTTAACTTATTTTGAAGGACTATGGAAGAACAAACAAGGAATCAGTTTAATTGTTTCCTAGACAAGAAGCATCTAAGAATGTACTTAAAAGACATTGGCCAAATCTAGCAACTTCAAGTCCATATTATGTAGCTTCCAGAAAAGATGCTTTTTAGATTTCCCAGCCTTAGGAGCTGGAAGTAACAATATGTATTACTATATTACGAACAAATGATCTTTTTCTGCCCACAATTTTGAGTAACCAGAACAAAACAATATGCCATCAGATAGCTAGTAGGTACAGTATATCAGCTATCAAGCCGACAACAAAGGTCACTGGAGGATTTTTATTTTTCAGGCTTTTTATGTCAAGAGTGGTTAGATAATCTGTTAACATGTTAGATGTTGACTATATCTCTTGAGTATTTTATTGTCTTAAAATTCTTCCCCACTCTATCCCCTTAAAATGTTTTTATTTGAAATAATCATACATCATTTAAACAAGCTGTTATTCACTGGAAAAAACAGTAGAGTCTAATCTTAAATTTGGCACTCCGACCTGAGATTAGAGGTATGTAATTTCACCAGGATGAAGGTGAGAGGTAAAGACCTAATATCACTTTCTGTTCAATTAAATTACTAAAAGAGCAAGAGAATATAATTTGCAGTAACTACAGCACATATCATCAAAAGTAAGCCAAAACTCCACAGAGTTTCATTTTTGTTCAGTTATAAACTCTTCAGGAAAAAAGATAATTTTCAAAACAAACATCTAGCTACACCTTGTGAATTCTTGCCTTTAACTTCTGTATCAGAAGTTTGTGTGAAAAGCTATTATAAATGGTTTTCTAAACTCATACCCAAAAGTTTGGATGGTATTTTTTCGCTTCTCTACTGATTGGATTACATACAGAGACACGCAGTTAAAACAGCAGCTTGCATAATTAAGGAAAGAACAAATTTCTCATTAGAAGTCTCTCCTTAGTGAAAGCACTCAAGAAAAAGAAATAAAATCTACTGATGCAGTTACTACCTCTAGATATCTATGTGCTTTCAATACTCCATTTTCTAGGAAGACAAGTTAATGAGTGACATGAATTTTAGAATAGAAAAAGCAGTCCCATTGCAGCCCAACAGCATCTGCATTATACATATTGTCAAAACGGACTATGCAGAAGGAACATTAAAACACGTACAACATGCCCAGATCATTGTGTGTCTCCAAAGTAATATTTCCCTTTCTTTTGCCCTACCTAGAAACTGCTTAGAAGAAGAAAAGCAAATTAAGTGATTCTAAGGTCTTATGCCAACAATGACTCTAAAATGTTCCCTAAAGTTTCCTAAACATAATTCTTATATTTGATACACCGAATAGGAGAATGATTTATCTGATCCAGCCTGAGTCTTCAACCAGACATTAAATGCTATGTTAGTACCATAGAAAAAATCTTCTGCTGCATGGAATCTAGTGAGAAACAAAGCAATAGTCAAGGACTGCTCAATAAGGACCAAAACGGCGTATGCCTAAATGCTTACAGAATGATTTACCCACTCATCCTGAACTGGACACTCAGGAAAATCAGCAATGCCTCTTTAAAGTGAGTCTTGCTAGCTCTGCTGTTCCCCCTGGGGACACAACACTATTGTCCCTATATGGACTGTGAGCACATCCTTCCTCTGCCATTTAATGTAAATAAAATTCCTTTTTATCAGATGTACTAACGTGTATTTTTGAAAGGTCAAGAAGGACATCCTGAAACCCTTATACTATGAAAAGATCTGAAAATTCTTGGACCTGTCAAGAGACAATAATATATAAGAGATCCTCCTGGAATCTCTGCTAAGGTACATGGAAAATAAGGAGGTGATGGCAACAGCCAACATGATTTCACCAAGGGCAAATCGTGCCTGACAAAGTTGGTGGTCTTTTATCATACTGCCACACACTTGGTGGACAAGGGCAGAGAAACAGATGTTGTCTACCTGGACTGATGCAATGCATTCAACATTGTCCCACATGACATCCTGGTCTCAAAATTGGAAACTAATGGATTCGATGGATGGATCACTTGGTGGGTAAGAAGCTGTGTGGCATTCAAAGGGTTGTTGTTCAGCCCGGAGAAGGCTGCAGGGAGACCTTATAACAGCCTTTCAATATCTGAAGGAAGCCTATTGGAGAGCTGGAGAGGGACTCTTTGTCAGGAAGTGTAGTGATAGGATACGAGGTAACAGTTTTAAATTGGAAGAGGGGAGATTTAGATTAGATAGTAAAAAGAAATTATTTACAGTGAAAGTAGTGAGACACAGGTTTCCCAGGGAGTCATGGATGCCCCACCCCTGGAGGTGTTCAAGGCCAGGCTGGATGGGGCTTTGAGCAACCTGCTCTAGTGGGAGGTGTCCCGGCCCATGGCAGGGGGGTTGGAACTAGCTGATCTTTAAGATTCCTTCCAACCCAAATCATTCTATGATTCTATAATTCTATGATAATTATAGAACAGATGTCTTTTTTTCTTAGTCTTAGAAAGGTAACCACTCAGAACAAGGAAAAAACAATATTCCTCAAATTAATATATTTTTTCTTTGATTTAATACACAGTGACTGAGAACCTTACACAAAGTTCTATTTTACGCAGTAAAATTTTATCAACTAAAATTGTTGTAAAATTGTTACAACATTTATTGGTAAAAATGATTTTACCAATTGGTACAATCTTAAAGACTTGGCAAATACACATTCCACATGGAACCTACTTTGCACATACACCTACAAGCCCTGATGGATATTTGGATGAAAGTAACTACTAAAACACATAATTCCTGAAGCGTTCTGTTATTCTCTAGAATGAAAGTAAACAGCAATGCTTGAGACCCACTTAAAGTATTATCAAATCCAGAAAAATATTCTGTGACTGGACAAACTAATCATATAAATTGATCTTGTGGATAACAAATCCAAAAATAATTATGTGTATTGTATAGTGCTTTGATGAATACAAACTAAAAACCCACTGATTATGATTTTGGGAAAAAAAAAATAAAAGCTTTAAAGTATTAGCTGAAATGATCTAAAAAAAACCCAACCCAAACCAAACAAAAACCCAAAAACAAAATCAGAAGCAATTCAAATATAGAGATACTTTTAAAGACTCTTAAAAATTCATCCAAATATTTAATGTTGTAAAACTTTATCCTCAAGAGAAAACAAAGTGGAAGCTATTCCATGCTGTTACAACAGCCACAGGAATTAAAACTAGTTGCACTCTGGTAGAGGCACAGAAGATGCAACAGACCAGATGCTGCTGATACGGAATGTCAGCACACTGAAACAAATGTGATATGTAAAAATGGGTAATACAGAAATAAAAGTTATTATGAAAGGATTTTCAAAATAAATTAAACAGAAATCTATTTAGTCCCTTTCAGGTCACCAAAAACACAAGTTACAAAAAAAGTCAGCTACACTAAAAAGGTTTGGTTTTTTTTAATAAACACTTGTGTTCCTGTGCTCATAATTTCCCTTTATTCTCATTTAGCTAGTGCTCTGTAAAAGGACTATAATATATTCTGCAAAATGTTATAAACCACATTTTAATCAAGAAATTTACATTTAAGAACAAATTTAATTCAACAATAAAGAAGGACCATTGTCACCCATGGTTGTACACATAACGTCTTTAAAACCCAAAAGACCTTTTCTTTTTTTTCCATGTATCTATGAGAGCCAACATAGTAATGCTTGGTGACAGCACAGCAATGGAAATATGAGATTCAGTCATCAAACCTGCCTACATTTTGCTAGAAAGTGATGCTATTCACTTTTAACAATCTTTCCACATTTGTGGACAGCAGCTGCTCAAAAGAAAAATCCAATTTTCAGGTTCCTAACTTTTATGATTTCTTTACACAAAATGAGGGTTGAGATATGGAACAAATTGTTTAAGTCAGCAACTGAAATAACTTATATAAAAATTGCTAAAAAAAAACCTGAAAAACTGAAACAGGTGAAGTGTGAAAAATTCTTGGTGGAACTGCAAGGTTTGAGACTGAGAATTAAAATATTCTCTGGCATTATAATGCATAGCATGCTACAGCCTGCATAGTCGTCTCTTTAGCCATGTGTGTAGTAGTTTATATAAAAGTTAGGATCTTTAAAAAGCTATCCAATCTTTTTTCTATGTTTCCTGACTTTATGGCAAGCATTATTAAGTTGGATGATCTTATTAATCTGAATTCTAGGATGGTACCAAGTTTAAACATACAGCTAATCATTTACTAGTGCTGATTACAGGTCTTTGCTCTTTAATATCAGAAGAAAATTTTCTCACACCAAAGCCAGGACTTTTCATTGCCTGTTGCTGGACTTCAAACATATAAATGAGAGTTATGGTTGCTGTTCTAGAGCATTCTATATGATTGTGCTTCAGTCTGCATGCGTCTTTAAAAAGGCTCTGTGTTTATTTCGTAACAATTTTACATAACTGAGTTGAAAAATATCTCTGAAAACAAAGAAGTTAAAATGGCATTTAAAAAAAAAAAAAAAAAAAAGAAGAATGATTATTGAATAAAGTATGTCCCACAGTTACTTCTTAGTGTTTAAATAAAGTCCTCTGTGGTGGTAAAGACTATTTTTCTGTGTATTTACATGCTACTATTTGAATACAATATGCTATCTATTTAATACTTTATTTATTATTACTGGGTAAGAAAGCTAACAGTGAGTAGTCCAAAACATGGTATTTGGTGAAAAAGAAGATTTAGCACAGGTGCTCCAGATTATGAACAAACTGGAAGCACCATTTTGTCATAAACAACCCACGGCTGAAGGCTAAATCTTCCCACCTTTTTGGGATGGTTTGTTCTGGCCCACCCTCAGCCTTGTTTAATGAAATGAACCAGCAGACCACAACAGCACAATTGAATGATTAATATGCGAATGTAAGCTGTAATTTTCTTCTTATGGACCTACTCAGCCTCCAAACTCACCATAATATTCTTGGACAAGCATAATTCCATTAAACAGTTCTTGAGAAAATGATTTGCTCATCTTTTTAAAAACTTTAGACTCTAAAACTTAAATTTAAACAGAAAAAAAAAGAAACAATTACTTCCTAAGCAAAATGAATAGCCATGACAACTTTTACTGAAAACAATTGAGTTTCTTAATGCTGGTTGGTTCTCTAAATATAATGTGTTATATACACACCTAGAAAGCTTGCTAACAATTTCAGACTGCAGATACGCAACACCTACAATTCATCTGCATAATAAAATTGGCTTTGTTAAGTTATTCCTCCCAAGCACAATTTGAATTTGTTTTCTTGTCACTAAGCAGGAAGGGAATATGAAAGAAAACGAACATTTACATACTCTCTACATTTAAACTAAAATAATGAAATAATGAAAGTACTATAATGCAGTGCAGTTTTCTTTGTAAGACAACTTTTGTTTTGGTTATTAGCTGTTTTGTGTTTTTCCTCCAAAGCACTTATTAGGAAAATAAGAAATCTAGAGTTACTATTTAGCAGTGTTGTTAACTGATTGGCACCTGCCAATGAAATCAAAACATTAACAGACCTGATACTATCACTTTGTGATTTATGTAGTTTAAGTTTTCATAAGCATGTTTGTTTTATCTCCACTTAGGACCCACCTTAGCTCTCACCACTGTCTTAGCAAATATATCATAGAATCATATGGGGTTGGAAGGGACCTCTCGAGATCATCTAGTCCAACCCCCCCTCCATCAGTGATGCTATGGGAAAGCTACCAGTGACAGCTTATCAGATGTCTCACTAGATGCATGAAAAATCATCCCAGAACATTTTGTATGCTTTCTGTGGCACACTCAAGAAATTATGTTGGTGGCATTTTTATTGTCTGAGGACTGTTCCTTTACAACTTATGAATTCTGGTCCATACTAGGAAGTTTTGACAGCAAAAATTGTAGCATGCTGTTGATGTAACCAAACCAATCAGAATTGTGAGTACTTAATTTGAATCTTACTGAATTTGCCCAACAGTGTGAGGTGATGAGGATGGCTGGAACTGGAATAACTCTCACCCTCTGCCTTCCCCTCCCACTCCCCGTTTGTCTTAAGGAAAGGACATTAGGATATTGCAAGATCTTTATGGAAAGGTGACTGAACTATAGAAGAGAATAAAAGAAAAAAAACAACCAAACAAACAAAAACTTAAAAATCTAAGTTCACAAGGATAGCAATTCTACTGCTCCAGAACTGCAGGAGGCAGATACCTTTCTACTCCTCCATAAACAGGGTAGTCAGCAAGGAAAAGTACATACAGCATGGGTCAGAGTCACAAGTAAGGTAAAAGAATGGGACTTCTTGAGATGCTTAAAGTCAGCCAAGGCCCACTGAGATGTTTTTTACCATCCTCATAGACCACCAAATTGTTTACCAACACTAGGAAAAAGGCAGCATACACAAAGGTTTCAAGACAAAGGTAATATGATTTGAAGCGGGTCCAGCAAGGGAGGATGTGCCCTACACTTAGAAATAAAAAGGCGGAAGCAAACAGAAGTTTTTCCTGCAGCTGAAAATATTTTTAGACTAGAATTGACTGCAGAGACATCAGGATGCAATGCACTAGATCTCTCATACAAAGATCTCCAATTAATGCGTGTTAGAGGCAGCTACCCTGATGTGAAGTTAAATAAGACTTGATATGAACTAATAACACTGCAGACATCTCATTTAAAACTTTCATAACATCCATCACTTGTTGTCAATGATAAAAAAGAAAGAGAAAAAAAATCTGTCACAAGGAGATAAGTTTATACCAACTCAAGATGAAGGAAGTGACCAAAAGAGCTCAATAAGACAAAAGAAGACTTACTTTACTAAACTTGGACATTCTGAATACACCCCTTTTCAGAAAAAAAAAATATATAAAGAGGAGCAAAGATTTCCAAATTCTTTGCAAAGTTTTTCTGTGTGTTTAGTGGATTTTAGAATGGCATGGTTTTGCTGAGTGAACCTCTAAGTCAGTACCTCCTCTTTGTGCTGGCATCCCAGAAAAGACATGATTAAGATTTGGAAAAGATGCGAGTTATCCACATGGTCCAAGGAAACTGCAACATGACAAGCAGTTGCAAGAATGCTATGCTAAAAATATGCATCTGAAAAAATAATTTGACTTGTTCTTAACAGCTACTATAGTACCTTACACTGCAATACATACAATACAGGAAGACTGCAGCATAAGCGGTTGAATTATGAACTTTTCCTTGATAATAGGTAAACAAACATGCAGAGTCTTCAAGAACACTGAGTAGTTTGTAAAGCTACTGTGTGATAAATAAGACCTCCAGATAAGACATTTTTTGACAGATTGTGTAATTTTTACAATAATGCAAATTCAAAAATTCAGATGTTCAAAATTGATGAACATTGACAAATATCTCAAACACCATCTATGGGAAAACAAGCACCAAACAGAGGGATATTACACAGGAAGCATACTGTCTATGCTATTTTGCACATACATTGCATATCCAGGAAGAGGGTCAAACCATCAGCTGCTTGCTCATTCTAACTTGAGATGTCTTGATGGATTGCACTAGAGTCCATCCAGTGGACAGGATGGAGAAAAGATAGAGAGGAAACTAGGAAAAGATTACAACATGACATGGTTTGTGACATTCTCAGATAAAAAGGATTCACTCTATTATAGCCATTGCCAGAAAAAAAGGAATAAAGCTAAAGATGTATCTGTAACAACTGGAAGAACACTTAAAAGATTTGGGTGTTTGGCTATGAGATCCATTCAACTAGAAAAACACAGTAATATATCATGTGTAAGAAGCTGACTGAAACAAGATTACAGGTCTAAGAGTAAATCTGGGTATATATGAATTGTGCATGAAATTACAGCCTTTTGCCCCCATACAATATGGCTGTTTGATACTACTTTGTTTGCAATAAAGTATAAGCATCTATACAATAAAGCAGAACTATCCCAGGGTATCTTATGTCCTTTCAGGCAATCACACTAAATGACTTAATGGATGGGAACTAGAGTTAGGAGCTACAGAGCTTCTCCAGTTTCTACATTAGTCAGCACAAACAAAGCCTCTCAGAATTACCATTTGTGGAATGTGAATTTGCAAAATTTACTGTTTTATTTCTCCTATATAACTAATGTTTTCAGATTAAGAATTCTTTTCACTGTACTTACAAATGTGTATTACCAAGAAAACCAAGGACAGCTGTTCTGTTTTTCCAAGCTGCAGCTTTAGCTTTTTCTTTACTGTTTTTTAAGATGATGGCGATAGTAAATTTTTATCTGAGACTGATCCAGTGAAAAATGCACTTCTTAATGCACTCCAAAAGCAAAGATAAAAGTTCTTTACCCTGCCACATTTTTCAACAGAAGATATGTTTACCTTGCATGAAACAGTACTGAGTAGACATAACGTTATATTATGAATATAAGCAAAATAAGCAGGAATTTTTAGCTTTCCTTATTTAAAATTTAAGAAAATAACTAACATATTTTCATAACGAAGGAAAGCTAATAGCTTGACTAAAAATGCTTCCCAAATTATCCAATTTTATAGGGAAAAGATTAGCCTGAATCAATTTTATGCTCTGAAAAAAATACAGAATGACTTTCTCAATTTCTGCTAGAGCCTCTGGAAATCTTTGATTACTTTTACAGGAAGTTTTCTCCAGTAATAGCAAGTGAATAACAATTAAGAAGAATAAAGTGGATTGTCAGAGCATCATTTGTCAGATAAGTTTTTCATTAGTAATTTATGACACTAGATATTTATCTCAAGAATAAAGTAAAATCAAGAAAGATAATTTCACCTGTTTCATTTTGATTTACTTTTGAAACAGAAAAGCTGTTATATCAATTGTTTCTTGCAGTGAACTTAAGTGTGCGTGGGAAGAGGTATTTCACATTTTCCACACCTGGTAAAATCGGTTGGAATAAGTCTTAGAATATCTTTAGCCCAAATCTAGTAACTTGGATCCACATCTTTATTCATATTTCATTGTCATTCTGAAAGATGAGCACCATACAAAGTAACGAGCTTAATTTTGGTACCTAAACCTTTCCAGCATATTCAGAAAAATTTTACTCCAAGAGCTATACTTCACCCTTTCATTTTTGTTTTCATTTTTGTTGCTTTCTTTTGTTTTGCTGTGGGTTTTTTCCTTCTGTTTTTTATTCCTCTATATTTGAGTAACCATGTACTTAAGGCCAACAATAACACAACAGAAGGTAATGGTAGAAACTTGAAAAAACCTGATATTGTTCATATTTCATTAACACTGAAGGAAGGAAATGTATATAACATGGCTGTTGCAAGCCCAGGAAAAACATTTCATTTAAAAGACTGTGGAGATTATGAAGACAAAATACTGGTGTATACTGTAAAAATGGATTATTAAAAGTATAGACTAGGCAAGATTTACTTTTATAACTGATTTCAGAGGGGAAATCTCAAGTTCCCAATTGACAGACGGAGTTACTAAATTATTAATACCATCTTGTCTTGCTAGCGTCACAGAGACACCAGTCTTTTGAAAGTACCATATTTAACACTCAGAAAAATATAATTTGCCCTTAATGATGTAAGAAGCTATGGGGTAGGTTGAGAAACAGATGCAAGTGCTGTGCACTTGAGTATCACTACATGTAGCTAAAGTAGGAGCTGTAGCTGTGTTAGGTCCCCCAGTTATTTTGCAGTGTGAAAAGCAGGTGGAAAGTAAATGCCTCAGAAGGGAGCACAGCCAGGCGTAGGCTGTCTGGAAAGATGCCCAGCCACTGTGTGATTAGCAAAAATACACAAGCACTCCTTGTCTTCTCACAGATGAGGAGTGTCCTGGTGATAAGGGCCGGGTCCTTGTTTTCTCTTTCTACCCTGAGACTCCCCAACTGTTTTCTGAACAATGGTGTCAATTCAAGAGAGAAGGCACAGACTAACACCAACCAAACAGTCTAGTGTAAGGGACATCTCTGAAAAGTGGGAGATAAGAAAGTCACTGAAAGCAGGTGACTCACTGGATGGATGGATGCCTTATCCATCTAGAAAACATACAAAGGAAAAGAAAAAGGCAGTGCCCTCCTCCTGCATATCAAGTGAATACCTTTTAGATATGTTGATGAAGAACACCTGACGGATTAAAGCACATATTGGGAGTCAGGTGAAGGAGGGCTTGCTCTGAGGATGGGTACTGGATCCTAAATTTTTTCAGAGTAGCTTGGAAGAGCTTCTATTCATAGGCAAAAGCCAAACTGAAGGAGCACAGCAAAAGTCAGTATTGTAGAGTTGAGCACGAGCAGAGCTGGGCAGAGATGTCAACGTTAGGAGACAGGTGCTTATGTTATGCAATTATACTTCATTTTCAACTTTTCTGTCATTTTATGGTGTCACCCTTTGGTCAATACAGCTTGCTGTAAATTTGCTTATGCTAAGGGTCACCAAAGACAGTTTTCTGATAATATGGTAATTATTAATTATGGAAACAATAGCGTTAAAAAGATACACTGACTGGAAATTGAAGACAGCAAAGTTCAAACAGAAAAGAGGTAAATTCTTAGTAGTAAGTCTATTTAAAAAGCAAAGCAGATGACTAAAGAATGTAAGAGATCCTTAATTGAAAGAATTCTGTAAATCAAGATCACATGATTTATTTTTTTAATAGATAGACACAATCATGAAGAGCTGGAAGAGGAATCTCTATGTAAAATCTCATGGATTATGGATTCATAAATATTATATGAGTCTTTCCAGTCCTTTCTGACCTTGAAATTTATGAATCTATGAGAAATTAAAAATACATTTTGAATTGAATTTCAACTCATCTGTAATGCCAACTTATATGAGATAAATTTGAAGAACGTGTTTCCTCAAATCAGTATCAGTCCTACTTGGCTCTCCTTCCGTCACACAGATATAATGGAATTTAAATATACTTAATCAATTTCTGACTGAGTAGTGTTTAAGCATAAAGTTAAGCATAAAACTGGAGCTATTTCTTGTTCAGACAAGGAGAACTCTTACTACGAACAGTTAACGTATTTCATCTCTAACCATTGCTTGAGGCAGAAGGTGCAGACATTGATTAGTAGCAGAGGAGCCACACAATTCTACTTTAGAGGAAGGAAAATTAGCATTTTTCTTTTTCAGAAAATACAGTTTTATTATCTGAATGACAGTTTCAGAATATAACTGGCATAAATGGAAAAGAAAGAATCACTGTTAAAGCTGAATGACACTACTGTTATAAAAGCAGAAACTAATAATTTGCTTTGAATGTGTATTTATGTATACAAATAAATGGCTATATAGATACTGATTTTGCAGTGGGCCTTTGTAATACCAAAGATGGAACCCAAGGAAAACAAATTTCAAAATCAATGTCCTTCCTCTGATTTCTGTTCTGTAACTGAAGACTAACTGAGGCTTGAGGGGCAATGAGCTTCAGCATCAGAGTCTGGTCGAAGCAGAGGAAGAGGAGGATTTCTTGGGATACTATTACAACACACTTATGGATATAATAAATGTTCGTAACTAGATTAAAATAATCTCAGAATAAACTTCACCATTAAAACGAAAATACCATTCTCTATATTATATTTGTAAAATAGCTTTGAAATACTGACATTTTTCTACATACAAGATTTTCTCTGCATTGCAAAATACTGTTTTGTTGTAATTCCCTTGATTTAGAGAAACAGAACTTGGTTTTTAGTCAGTCAATTTCTTCCTGGGACAGAGAATGAAAATGAGTGTAAAACTGTCTCTTCCAGTATATTTTTATTTATACCTAGTATATATTATATATGAAATGTTCATATAACATGAACATTTTCCAGAAAAAGTACTTTCACAATTCCAAAAAGAAATAAGCTTGTCACTAGGTTTAGCTAGATTGTTTTCATATACTTGCTCTCCCTTGCACTACAAAAGATGGACATTAACTATATAACAAACTATATTATACGTTGCTTTGCAATAAAGTTGTGACCATGTTCAGAAATTCACTACATGCAGCTGCATAACATTGTCAGTCATAGCTGAAAAATAATTCTGAAGATTGGATGAATGTATATAATCCATTTTATAGTGCTGTTTTTTAGTATAAGAAGTGATTTTTTTTTCTTTTAATTAATGCACAGACCTCAGTTGCTAAACCTATGGGTTTATGGCACTGACTGCTAATAAATCACTAGTGAAAAATGTCCATCTTTATTGGTTAATCTGTCTTGATTTTCAGCTTTTCACTGATTGTTAACTTTTTCCATGCCAGTAAGGTATTTCTACACCTTACTAGCATTGACACACAATTTGACATGAAGCACAATAGAGATATATATAAAATTCTGTAATAATTATTTTCAAGTTTAAAGTATCTGAAAATTTGGCCCTATGTTATTTGTGATATTTTCACTTTTTACTCACTAAAATAGTAATGCACAAGAAAATGTTATACCATATAGAGGATAAGCTAAGGACTGATGCAGTCAGTTGGCCGGGGTGAAAAATCCAAATTAACTAGGAGACTGTTAAAATGCCTCTGTCTCCAGCTCTCCCCCTCCCTGTTACCAAAGCAAAGTTAGTTCAACATAGGCCATATTGAGAGGTGGAAACAAGAGCTTCCAAATGTGTTACATTTTTAAAAATTAATGATTTGTATCTCCCTATGGAAACGAGAATATTGCTAGATTGTGACAAGCAGTTCTTCAAGAGCTGAATCCTGGAAGGACTCCAGACTGAGGTCACTGTCTTTTTGCAAATACCAGGCTTCAAAACTGGGAGGTATTTTACAGTCTATGCTGCTGAAAAATGTTTCTATCTTGGCATTTTTTCCTTATTTGTCTTTCTGACCTTATTCCTTCTCTTCTCTCGAAAATTATCACATACACACACATGCAGATACACTTCTTTGCAGTGGCTTTTTCCACCAGACAAAACACATAAGATTTATTTTTCCTGAGAGATAAATTTGAAGGCAAACAATTTTTTTCTTGTCAGCTATTAATTATTAACAAAAGAAAAAAGAGTTTAGGATGCTACTCTTTCTGTTGCTTCTATTTTATCCCTCCAGAGTACCCTTCTAAATACCTTCACTCCAAGCATTAGGAAATGCAAAGATGTAAATTGTAGCCGTTGTCCAAGGGATTTGAAGAACTCTCTAGAAACATGGGCTGAGGATCATAAAAACAGGGATAAACAACTGTGCTAAAAAATAAAAGAGAAATATTACACATAAAATGGAACAGATGCCATCATCTTTTAGTCCTGATGAACCAGCTAAAAGCAACATCAGTTTATTTATCCATGACAGCATAATATATTCTGGTTAAAAACAAAACAAAACTCCAAAGCACTGACAAGTTGAAGAACTACGCCTCAGCATGTCCTAATACTCCCTATCAGCTGCTTTCTCAGAAAGGCTCGTGAGGGCTACAGAGGCTCCACTGGCTGGTCATTTCTAGTTGGTATAGTGGTGACACTCCTGCTACTATGCCAGTTTACTCCCATCACCCTCCTTTTGCTCTTTGTGCTCTTTTGTTCAGAGGAGAACAGTAGCAGGGACACGGCTCTAACAAAAAGCAACAGGGCAAACTGGCAAACAAAATGCGAAATGGTTGGGCTGCTTTACTGAAAATGAGTACATGAGGAATGGAGGATGACAGTAGTTGGTGTACAGTTATCTAAAGATACACATCTGTCATTTTCATTTGGATGAGGCTGAGAGGGAATGCCAAAGAAGTGCAACACCAATAGCAGTGGTGTAGGCAATTATTAAGACTATGGTAATAGAGAAGATGTGCAAATAGTAATTTGGGGTTTTTTTTATACCGATTCCTGGCAGACAAATAACTGCTATGTCTTCATTTTTTTCTTAATCTGTATTCCAGATTAGATTAGTAGATTATTGTGCAAATGAGATGGTTTTATTTTTTTAGAGTATGGCCCCTATATTTCTTCAAAATAAACAAAAACACCTAACCACATGCAGTTTCTGAAAAACTGCAAAGACCTTAATCAGTTTGTAAAATTTTAGCTTCCTTTCAAACTTTAATTACTCACTGATGCAGATGTGCAGGCATCAAGAGATAACAAATAATTATAACTGATTCATATGTATGCCAAGGTAGTTCTCTTGAGGCTTGATGGTTTATTGTTTTCTAATGTCACTGTAGATCAAACTGTCTTCCACAGCATGAGAGACATTGCATATGGAAATCAGATCATGAGTTATTCTCTTGGTGGACTGTTCCCTACCATAAACAACTAAAGTCACATAAGAGATACATTAAGGGAGATTTCGATACATGCACACAATTGCACAGAATTACTGGCTGAGGGCATGCTTATTGAATTATCTCCAAATTGAAGCTCTATTCACAGATTAACAATCACTCAAACCCTAAATAGCTACAAAGCATACTCATTACTCATAGTGAACAAAAAAATGCAGCAACTGCCACAACAGCAGAGACCCAAGAGTTTATCATAAGGTGGCCAGACCCCAGCATACCACTGCAATACATTCCCTAGAAGAGGGAACAGTAGTTCCTGGCCAGCTGCACCCACACTGCATCCTTCCTACACCATTGCTTAGCTGCAGCTGTACTGCATCCACCAGCTCACCTGTTTGAGAAAGCTGAGCTCAAGCACAAGTGTATGAAGGATGGGAAAACAGGAGTGAACAGCAGGGCACGGGCATGAGAAGGAGAGGATGGAGGTATAGAAAAAGCAGTGATATGCAAAAGAGCAGCTAACTGATATGTGAGCTGTGCACTTCAGAAAGGCAGTCAATTCTCAGTTACCTACAGATGATTTAACCTCAATTCTGGATTAAATACAACATGGGAAAGAGGCACTACAGCTGATTCAGTAAAGAGCTAGCTTAGGTCAGGTAGACTTAACTAATGCATGCAGAGTGCTGTGTGAACACAGTTGTGTAATATCTGGGGCCAGCTCAGCAGTACGGAGCCTTTCAGGAACAGCCTGAGTTAATGAGACCTGATGAGTCTCAACTGACTAAATGCAGAACCACTTACCTGTTCTTGCACTTGCTCCCCAGCTTTATCTCATTTAAAACAGCTGCAATGAGCCTATCTGTAATCAAGGCAACTCCACAATATTGCAGTACTACTGGCATCTGTGCATTACATGTGCGTGAAACAGACTAAGAGGTCAGAGTCATGTCTTCATTGTTGTATACTCCATATAATTTTTTTAAAAGGCACATCAATTGTGGATCAAGTTCATGGATCAGCCTAATGATATCTGCACTAACTGTCCCTAAATTAATCTTGCACTTATTTTCTACTATTCCTATTGTCTAAGTATATTTGAAAATATTTATTCACTATTTCAACCTCTAAGTCACTGCCTGGTGAAGCTATTGCTTATGACTTGTTGTCACTGATCCTTCTAGCTACCTGATGATTTTGTTGTTGTTGTTGTTTTTCTTCACTACATCTTATACCACAAAAAAAATAAATATAATATCTATCTGAAAAGTATATATATACATTACCTGCTTACGCACATGTATACAGGTAATATAAACCAGTAGACAATATTCAGGTAAGGAATACAACCCATCACAGAGAGTTGAATTAGCTTTTTTGTATTATTATCCACTGTGATTGTTATCCCCCTACTTGCAACAAGAGTTGCAAACCCGTTGCTAATTTCTCTTACATATACAAGGTTGAGAATGTCAATGTACTATATGGGAAGGCACTATCAAGTGAAGCTACATACAGATTTTTACTATGCCTAATAATAATTTTCATTAATTGCTTGCTGTTGATAGAATAGATGGTAGATTTCTTACATTCACAATGATGCAAAACCAAACGGCAAACAGCAAGCACTTGAGAAGAGGAACACAATTCCAAGTGGTCTCAAAAAAACCTGATAATTCAATTCAGGACGTGCAAAGCACTAAATGATTAGCTGAATAAACTGGATGAACATAGGAATGAGTTGCAAATGACTGGACAGATGGTCAGAAGTCTAGAAACAAGGATAGAAATTTTAAAAAGCCAGATTCACTTACTCTAGAGAAGATCAACTGAAGTAGTATCAACCCTCAAATGTATGAGGCTATTGCTTGAGTGAGAGTAAACTGTTCTCAGTTTCCATGGTGGAGACAAAGTTAGCTTAAATTGCAGCAGGGGATATTAAGGTTAGAGACAAACATCTTTTGAACTGCAAGAATTGCAAAGCAGTGGGGAAAAAACTTCTGCAAAACTACAAAAAATATTTTGAATTAAAGAGCACATTAGTCAGAAATTATTTAAGTCTAGTTGATCCTGCCTGAAGCAAAAATCTGGACTGCACAGCCTTTCAAAATCTCCTTCAAGCCCAATTTATTATACCTATCATTCCTTTGTGAAAATAATAACAGAAAGCAGCATGGAGGATAATACAGAGCCCTATGAGAATTTATATCTTCATTTTTCACACAACTTTAAATTTTGGTTTACATAAAAATATAATCATATGCATTTGTTATAGCTAATACACTTTCAACTTTCATTTTAATTACTTGATAATAATGGAGAAAAAAGAAAAAAGGGAAAACGGGAAACAGTACCTGCACACTGACTGACTATAATAAGAACACCACTTAATAAATTATTTCTTCTCTTGAGTTAGCTTACTGCTATTGAAATTGGCCTCTCTGTCATTGTAGTTTCTCATAGTATAATATTTTTAATGGAACAACAGTTCAAAATGGCAGCATAGCACTTCCTTTTCTCTATTTTTAACCCTAGTGAAAAATCCTAGGTTCTAAGATATAAAGAACTTTGTTTTTTTTAACTGACATATCAGATTTCTCAGAAGTTTGGTGGTAGAATCATAGTTAGGTGTGCACTGTAACGTATGGATGCAAAGTATACAGGAAAGAAAGGCTATGTGAGTGTTGGGATATCATTATATATTAAAAAGTACTTTTTACTTTTACTTGTACTTAAAACAAAGACTGGATTAATTACCTGATCTCAATAATTAACCAAGAATTTATATTCCAGTTCTGAAAAATAGGCTGAGTCTGCAATAAGGAGTAACATGAACTGCCTAAAAATAGGGAGATCAGAGAAGTTGTGATGGCGGGAGATGTGACCATAATGTGAGGCTTCAATCAATGCTCTAGCATTGTTTTCTTGAAACTGGGCTCTCAGATCCTGGCAACTATATGCCTGCCTTCCCCATATAGTAGAGGTTGGTAAAACCACTCTGAGGAATAAAATTAACAACATGTGTCATTTGCTTGGAAAGAGCTGCCAGAGCTTTTGTTAAGAGAGTCCTCCACTTCTTTAAACTCAACAAGCATGCAGAGAAGAATGATTTGGTTTAGGTAGGACAAATATGTATATATATAAAATATTTTTTAGAAAGTCTCTTAGATAAGAGTTTTAAGAAACTTGGTTAGGAGTATGCTGCACTCCTGTAGTGGAAATTGTTTTAGAACAGGTAAAAGCAATTATTTTTTTTCATAGCAGGTAATGAGTATCTAGAGCTTGCTGCCACAGGAGGCTGTGAGGGCTAAGAGAATCAGCAGCTTCAGAGAGGGATTAGAGAGCTTCATGGACAATAGGCTGAAAAATAGGTGCTCTAAGGAATAGGCAGTCACGTGTTCTTATACCCCAAATCCAATAGCTGTGGATGCTAGGGGTGGGGACAATATGAGGGGAACACTCTGCAGAGAGCAGCAGGGCTCCTATGTTCTTCCTTTCCAACCTGTCCTGATGTCACCACCAGAGACACTTTGCTGAGCTAGACAGAAAACTGGTTTGATCCAGTAAGGCATTTCTTATGCTCTTAAGTTATTCTTTTGTTGTTATTCTTTTATTTGTTTTAAGTGTATAAAATACCAATTCTGCACCCTAAAACACTGAGAGATCTCTGACAAATACAGTTGTATGAGACCAAAAATATTTGTTAAGAGCAATTTTGTCCTCATCCCGATTCATGCCAAATCTTATGCAAGATGTTTCATTCTTTTTCTAAATTATAGGGAAATCTGCAGTGTTATAAATAGATGCTCTTTCAGTAGTAAACAGGAAAAGGGTTTGATTTGTTACTATGTTGGCATAATATATTATTTATGTTACCAATACATAGCATCTTTTCTAGCTGCTGCTAAGAGGAGTCTCCAAACACTTGAGTTTTTATCTAAATCAAGGAATAAAAAAAAAAATTAGTAAACATGATACATATTAAAATGCTTTCCATGCCTGCATCGTATTCCAATTATTTAGTCAACAATTTTCCATTGAGATGAGAAAATCTAAATAAGTTGACAAGGTTGAGGCAACACGAACGGTTCATCTGAGAATCCAACTGCATCTCCCTCAAGGGAAAAAAAGGGCATAACTTCTCTGTGCCTGAACAGATAGCTCCCAACTGGAGCAAGGGGGAAACAGAGACCACGTCCTAACTCCTTGAATCATGTTGCAGCTGCAGCCCTTCTCAGGCAGCACAATACAAATCTGCTTTTCACTCGGACAGTACGGATTGGAAGATTGCAACGCAGAATCTGAATGTAATGATAACGCACAAGAATTTCATAAGCATGTTTCAAAGTAATAGTAAGCTTGTAACAATTAAGGAAAGGATGAAAAAAAAATAGGTAAGTCTTTTCATTCGACTCTTATACAGCCTGCTTTACAAACAGCCTTCTCCTATTTTTATCCCTAAATATTCCATACTACATCCTTAGTGACATTTCTTAGAAGAAAAATATGACCACTCCTGACCTACTCAAATAAAGAGCTCTATACTGGAAAAGACAGGCACATCCTCTTATTAACTGACTTGTTATTCCTGTTCATAACTCCTGAATTGTGCAAAGAAGCCATTATCACCAAATTACATGGAATAAAAAGTAAGATGATTTGGATGGAGACAAAACAGCACATCATATCCACAATGTATGTTGAGGACTTTATTAAACAAAGTTGTAAGGAAAGTCACATATCTTCTTCTTGGCTGTCACTTATCTATTTCCTATGGTCCATTACCTCTGCACAGGCCCAGGAGGTGTTTGCGTGTAATAGCATTTCATTCTTGATTGAATTTTCACTGAGTGTTCCCCTCATATTATGCATACATATGATTTATTTTTGCATTGTATTGCCTCCCAAAAAACATTTGTGAACCCTATGCAATACTTTAGGAAACATACTTTATAAACAGATTTTTAAAAGGACATTTTTAATTCACAGATACCTGTCCCAAAGACACATAACTCCTATTCAAAAAATCTGTCTGCAAGTTCTTATTCCTGAAAGGGACATAATAATAATGCATTGTGCAAGTTTGTTGTCATCTTGAAACTATGCTCCAAAGTAGCCATTGCAAATAGATTAATGCTAAAACAGGTAACAGTCTGCTCTTTGATGGCTAAATGGTTAAATCTGAGATAACACGTCTAACACTTCAGTAGCAAGAAACATACAATCAGTTTTGTTACGATCTGCCCCAATTTTGTATCTAAGAATAAGAATTAAAAATTATTTTGTCATTGCTCAGTGAGATATACCAGGAATTTGTTTTACAGCTGAATTATCATCAAAACAAATATGTGTTTGTTTTTTTTTTCTTTTCAGTAGAATCAACAGTGTCTAAGAACTCATGTGGCAAATCTCCATAGTATATAGTTGACCGAAACTGCCAGCTATCAAAGGTGAGTGAAATTACTTCAGAAAAGATGATGAGGATAATAATAATCTCTGTGTTTGTGTGATAAAACTAAATGTAGTTTTGTTTCCTTTTTGTACATATTACGGTCAGCAGCAGCCAATCTGTAAAAGCAGGTCAAAAATATATGGGAACACTTACCCACCCCACCCACCTTGTCCTGTAAAATGCTGTACACACAGTCTTGATATATAACATATTTTTTTCTCTTTTGGTCTTACCTCTTCCATTCCTTATTAAAATATATTTTTTAAAAATTTTATATTTTCACAAACAATGAAGTAGTGAGATTTCTCTGAATTATAAAAGGAAGCCTAGTTAATATGCTTCAAAATGCTACTCCCTTCTCTACCATAACTGTAAGGATAGGAGTGTAAATTTAACCATATTTCTACCATGGAGAGCTTAATTATAAATTAAGGGGGTGGGGTTTGGGGTGTCATTATTTTTGAGTGACAAAGGTGCTTGTATTAAACCATACCAAACTAAGAAAAAGAAGTTTAACATTAGGGATTACTGTGTTGAAAAATTTCCTCACTGAAACACAGACAGACACACACAAATGCCTGCATTTTTAAAAAATATTTAAGACCAATTGAATAATTTAATCGAAAGAAATTAATATTAACAAATATTAAAAAGTACACTGTAGGATTTCAGAAACTACATGTAATGGTACTTTCCTGAAAGGCTGGCATTAGAAGGGACATAATTGTGACTATTTCCATTAAATTTTACATTTCTCACTGAATTTCTCATTAAAAGTAGCTTTCCGCTTCGATGTGGACACTTGGTTTTGTCTAAGAGGTTTTTTTTTAAAAAAAGGTCTTATCAAACATAATAGAAAGAAATTGCTCTGAGAAAACACTGTGTAGTTATTCCCATCTTTTATTATCTGAGCTTACTTTGCTTCAGTGCAAACCATAAAAAAAGAACTAAAAACTAGCTCCTAATATTTAACCTTTTTGCTTCTTAGTGGTTACTCCTGAATTATTTCAATAAATCTCATCTCAACGAGATTTTTTCTTTTTCTTTCCCCAATCAAAATGCCAGCAGACAGACAGCAGGGTGCTGTACAGCAACAGTATGCCATGGACAACTCTTACAGGAACTGGCATCCTCTGTACTGTATCACCTAGCTCACAGTGCATCCCTCACAGGGAAAATTCAAATAAGTTTGGAAAAGAAAGAAAAAAAATACATAAATGGATTTCAATTAATTCAGAATGTCTCCAAGGAGAGCGATCAGTACCAAAACATTAAAAGGAAAAAAATCATAATTTTCTGTTCAGTATTGTGAAAAAGTGCTTGTTTTCACATTATTTTTAACAATCCATTACAATCCTTTTGATCTACAGGGAACTGAAAATGAGTCCTGCTGTTCATTCTTTTTTTTTTCTGAGATAGTACTAAAAAAAAAATCTGCTACTTATATGGGGGTTTTTTTGGTGCTGGAAATGATAATTGCAATGAAAAAGTCTCATTATGCAATAGCAGTAGAAGGAGAGAACGTTGAAAATGATAACCTAAATGGCTATTTACCCATCATTCAAAACAGGCTGAAGAATCATTTATCCTATATATAGTTAAATAGCATCCCTGAACATCAATCCTACAGCAAAACCTAACAATGATCATATAGCCCATGCACTTCAGAAATAGGCATACAGTAAAACATGAAATCAAAAGAACACATTTTATGTGAATCCTATAGTAAAAAAAACCCTAATTTTCCCTAATATTAAGAAAAAAATATGTGCTTTGTATTCTACACTAGGAGGTCTCTAAATGCTGTCCTGTTATTTTAATTAAGATTTGTGATTTGAAGATTGTCTAATGAAAGAATTTCAAAGGAATTGGGTAATGAGCACCCAAGGAAATTAAAAGTCAAGTGTGCAATTTCCTTAGGTTCCACTGACAATTCTGGTTTATGTATAAATAATTCTAATTATTAGAGATACACAAAATTATTAAATTCACATAAAACTACTCATAATTAAACAAAATACATGAATTCTCACATTGACAAAAATACTGGAAAGTATTTTAATGAAAAACAGAAATTAATAATCAAAATGAACTAACACAACTGAATGGAAGTTTCAACATGAAAGATTTTCCTTAATCTCAGCATATTTCAATAGAAAGTTTAAAACAAAAAATATTTGTTAGATATTGCTCTCAGAAGGCGTATAATGTTTGACCTAAAAACTTCTGCAGTCTAGCAGGAAGAGGTTGAAGGGGTGGGGAGGGAAATTTACTGATATTAAATTTGCATAAACTATTCTAGATAAACACAAGAGCATTTCTATCTTACAAATCTTTCTCCTTCACTGAATTCTTGCACTTCATCAGTATGGACCTTCATACAACTATGTCTTAAAGTAAACAAGTTACTAGTCTTGCAAACTTTTCCAATTCAACAACTAATTGTTCTTCCTACCCTTGGTTCTCCACCTACATTTCATCCATCTTTCCTGTTTTCTCTTAACCATAAGACCTGTGAGACAATTTCACCTCCTTTTTCCCTGACTGAGAACAATGATTTAAGTCCTGATTGAAACCACTTATAAATATGCAACTTTTTCCACTCATGTATGCCTTATCAATATTATAATTCAAATGCACAATTCCCCATTAATTCTTTTTTCCATGAAGCCTTCCATCTCTAAGTCAATCCCATCAACAATATCTGTTGTGGATTGTTTTTGTAGGTCTGTATAGCTCTGGAATGAGTCATTCTGTATAGGTAAGCAGAAGTGCTATTTTGGAGTTCACAACTCAACATGGTATGATACAGTCCTTGCCCAGAGGGCCAGTTGGCTGTGCTTATCCCCATTTCAGTTTCCATTGCCTCCAAAACATTTCCCCCTGACTTGCACTGATCTGCATGAAAGATCCTCTTTAATAAATTCTAAATTTCTTAATTTTATTTCCTCTAAATTAGTCAGGGAGTATTTACAAAATACAAATGGCTGAAACACTTAATTTTACTAGCACATTGATGCTAAACTCTAGTTATATATATCATCTAGTACCCAGAGACATCATTTGATTCCCTGGCATCTATAGTCTTGTTCGTTATCACTATGCTTTAATAACAGGTCTGGGGGGAAAAAAACCCCCCCACAAAACCACAATACCAGCAAGCAAGCTAATAAGTTCTGATGCACTGTTATTTCTTTACAAAACACATCACTTTGTCAAAGATGAATCCCGCATCTGAATGTCATTATAGGAATGTGCCAAATATACCAGTTTCCATCACAGAAATATTATGCCATATGGGCCACATACTAAGAGGTAGAAGGATTTATAAGAACAGTTAAAAATGCTATCAGTGCTGATCACGATGCACAGTAGGAATTTAAGACACACTGATAACATACCACAAAGGAAAACAGTCCCATTCATATGGTCAAACATATGTCAAAAGGTTAGACAGTTACCCTGAGATATAGTCCCACACCATGACACCTTCAAAACTGTCTGTTTGAATAAATGATTCTGTGACATATGCAGTAAGACATCTCTGGTAACTCACAGTAGCCCAAAAGACATTCCTCCCCAGAAACAGAGAAAAACTTAAATACACCTTGTGTTTATTATTTCTTTCTTTTGCTTTCTTGCTTCTTGGTCAAAAAATATAACAGAGATTTCACTGAATAGGAAAGTGAAGTAAAACAGGATCTTTGTGTTACCTAAGAAGCATTTTTTTTTCAAAAATATTAAAATTTGCTTCTACTTTAATTAGAAATAAACACTGATCTTATTTTTTTTCCCAGAGAAACAAAGTGTCAAACCATTCTGTAAGTACATCAAAAAGGAGACACTTTGAACATGAAAACAGAGATTTTCACTTTACTAATACTAATATTAGAACATGATTTTTCTATGGTTTTGTTTTGAGGTTTGGGGTTTTTAAAATAGAAAATCAAATTAATCTAAAACTTGGAGCTATTGTATTCAGGGTTAACAAAGGAGACGGGTAGATAAGAGAGAGAGAAATCAGGCAGTGTCCCACTGTCCCAAAGGAGTAACATTGCTGCCTTTGGTCTGTCTATCCAAGGGCTTGTTTGTGCTAATGAGTGGTGGGAACTAGCTGTTGTACATTATAGCAAACCTGCTTGATTTGCAGGTTTACATGCAGGAATCTGACTGCAGACAATCACAGTCACTGCATGACCCATGGAACATGCTTGCTCTTTCATATAGATATCTTCCAGCAGAAAACTACCCCACCAGAAAGGTAGTGATGAGTCAGACCAAGTGTAGGTAAGTATCTATTGAGCTTATCATCGAGCACATACATAGAGAGGAACAAGCCATTTCAGAGAGAAATTCACCTCACCCATTGTAGACATCCACTTCAGAAACAGGCAGAAAAGGCACAGATGTTACAGTTTCTTTTTACTGAATTTGAAGATAAGTTAGATGAGACTTGGTCAAGTTGTTAATCAAGTTAGAATACTTAATTTTAGGCATCTATGATCTCCTCAACAATAAATCAGTATCTATACGTAGAGCTACAAAAACATCAAATATTATCTCTACTTTTTTAACTCTTTATGCTTGTATAGAAAAAAATTATGTTTATAAATCAATTACAAATATTTAAATGTTTTGATTGTTCTACTTTGATATTTTGTTAGGCTAGAGTTGTTGGGGTTTTGTTGGTTTTTTAATTTTTCCTTATTTTATCGTCTTTTTCACATTCCTGTTATCAACAAAGCCATATATGTGAGATGCTAAAAAATTACAACTTTCATTTCTGTTGTTTTCCAGCATATTTCCAGTGTAGATTCTATTACCTAACTTCCACTTCAATGGATAACTTTTTTAAGGAAATCTACACAAGATTATCATTGCACTGTAATAGTCTGGATAAAAGAACACTTATTGCAAATTTATGACTATTTTTTTTTTAAGATTTGACATCAGCAAAAAGCTTAATATAAGTAGTTATTAAAAAATTAGCGCTACACATTTGGGATAGTAATGCCATGCTCTTGCCTAATTATTTAAGCACACAAAAATGAGCAGTAAACATTGTATATTTTTCTTGTTGAGTGGATTCGTTTAGCTCAAATTTTGACACCCTGAATGGTCTTTCCTACTTTTTGTCAATTATTTCTGATTGGAGGCTTTGCAATAATCCCTCAAGAAAAGGACCGGTAAGCATTACCTTTTCTTAAACTGTGCTTCTGTGAGCAGCATGTAACTGTGGTTAATAGGAAATTTTTTCTTGAGCAAATAGAGAGTTGCAATATTTGAACTACGTGAATCCCAATGTAAATTTCACATTTAGCAATTCAGCTGGAGGATCTGACAACATCAGAAGCATGAAAAAGAAAGGTGGGTGCTGGCTGAGGTGACTAAACCTCTATGTATGAAACCCACATTTGGCTTCACAAAATCCTTCATACAAGTAGAAAACACATGAACGTTAGGAGTGCCGTGGTGATAGGTTAAATTGATTTTTAGCTCAATAAGGGCAATGGTCCACAAAAGCAACAGAATACAGTTCTGAGAATTGATTTGGTACCTCGCGTAGTGTATCAGGTAGCAACGGAGACAGATGAGTGGTTTGAGTAATGTGAAATGGCCCATGTTTACTATAAAAACAGTTTTCTTATAATTAAGTCCTCCTTCAGCGCTTAATTGTGCGAAGAGCTGAATTCTCTGGTTTGATTCAGAAAAATACTTTTGAAGAAACCATATAAACTTATTGCTTTTAATGGGAATACTTTCATATATTAAGCTCAATGGATACTCAACCATAGGATTTCACTGCAATGAGTGGTAAACTGAAAAATTAATATTCTGTATCTTTACATTGTAAATTTGTTGCCTGTTAATATGGATATTTGAGATTTTTGCAGTAATGAAGGGATTGTTTTTATAGCAAATAAAACCAAAATAAACATACAACCCTTTACAATCACACTCTCTGAGTAGTGAAAAAAGAAGAGAATCTAGAAACCCTAGAATCTAGTGTTTCTTCAACATCTTGTTCATCATTAACAAAGGACATCAGCTTTTAGAGGTGTCAGGCAAAATCATATGATTTTTCCTCATTGTCTGCATGCAAAAAATTCAGTTTAGTAGAAACAAAAGGAGAATATTTTGAAGAAGAGACGGGCCAGGAGGACTCTAAGGAAAAGAAAACAAACTGGCCTTGTTGTGCAAAGGTGAAGAAGGTGGGGCAAGGAAATGATGATCAGGCAAATTCACAGCACCGTGTCCCTCTCTCCTCAATCCCCCATAATACCAGTTTCCAAGGACATGCAATTCTCTCTCCCATTACTTCTCTCCCTCCCCAGAACCATAGGAATTTAATGTTTATTCATTTTAAATCTTGTGACAATGCATGCCTAGTGGTGGGTCACATGAAGAAATAAATGTGTGTAATGGTTACAGAATGAAGGAAAAAAAAATCAAGAACCATGTGCCCATGAAAAACAAGTGTGTCTTTATGCCTCTTATTGTGTTTTTATTAATTTTACCCTTCACTTTTAAGCAGCTCTACATAATATAAAATTGAAATATTTTGCAGGAACTTTAGTGAGTTAGATATCTGCCTCCTGCTTACATTTGAGTCAACTACTTATTTGAGTAGTTTTATTTACTTCCCACAATATATCCATGTAAATCGACAGACAACTCTCCACAAGGGCTTCTTGAAGTGCAAAAAAATTATTATAGCATTCCACTGGAAAAACATAAAAAGGAATTCCAAGAATTTAGCTTTCTGCAAGAGAGCTAAGTCACTAAACAGTACTTATTTGACACAGCTTAAAAAAGCTAGTGACATTTTTTAAACAATCCCTTCATGAAATAGGATGATAATGACATTGCTGGCTGCTCTGCCTCAAGAGGGAATTGTCCAGCTGCTAGAAAATCCCTGGATCTATATTATTATTAAGTAGTGTTTATAGAAGTATCAGAGTACCCTTGGCAATAGGGCACATTTCAAGATGGTAGATTTTTTAGTTAAAATTCTGTGATCGTTTTCTGTTCCACATAAAAGGACTGTGTTTCAAGACCAGCTTCATTAGGAAGCTCTGCTGGGATTTGTTATTTTTATTTTCTTGTAGAGAAAAAGTTATTTCTCTAAGAAGACCTCCATCTCCTCACACATAAAATGAGTAAATATACAATTGTTCCCCGTAGTTTTAATTTGCATTTTATGATTACAACTAGATTAGAATTTTATACATTGCATCATTGTTTAGAAACAAGCTGCTTTTATATTTCCCACAATTTCTGAATAAAAACAAAGCAACTTAGCTTTTCTTGTTACTACTGCTAAAAATTTATATTAATTTGGATACAAAAATACAGCCCCCTCAAAACTTGCATAACTGTCCTAACAGCTGCTTATAACTAAATAATTTGTAAAATTTTATCAGGACTGCTCCAGCTTTTAAAGCAAATCACATCTGAGGTGCATGGGGTGCATAGGTGGCATAAAGTCATGTTTCCTTCCTTTAAAGTGTGTTTCATGGACAAGATATACAACACAAAATCTTTTTAGTTAAGAATAGCATAATATATATAATCACAGAATAATTTAGGTCTGAAGGGAGCTTTGGAGACCATTTTTCCCAACCAAAAGGGTTCAAATGGGGCCAAATTCAGAGTCACAAAAGGTCATACAAGACCCTGTGAAGTTTTGTGTTGAAGATCTCTGAGGATGGAGAGACCACAAAGGCTCCTTACAGCCTGTTCCAATGTTTCATTATGCTCATCATGAAGTCTTTTTCTCCTAATATCTCATCAGAATTTACTTTTCTGAAGCATGTGTCTATTGCTTCTCATCCTCTTCCTGTGTACTCTCCAAAAGACAGTGTTTAGAGAGCTTTTTTATTGTTTCAGAAAACAAATACACTCTCTAATACACTGTAATGAGCTGGCCAAGATATTTTAAAAAACCAGCTGTCTTTATGTGCAATGCAGTATTAAAAAAAGGGTCTCCTGACACATATTTTAAATCCCTTGACGTTTCATTTTCAGATTAATAGATTATTTTTTATTTTTTTTCTCCCTTTTCCCTTTAAAGACTTTAAAAACTTAGACTTCCAGGCCCTCTAGAGCATTTTGTTGCATTTTCTACCCTTTAAGAATAAGCTTAGAGCCTCACAGACATTTTTTCATTTTTCTCTATTCTATTAAAAAACCTGAAAAACCCTGTAGTTCTAAATTTTTCCAATATATTTAGAAATCTGTTCATTTATTAGGTTTTTTACTCACTTCAAAAACTGAAACTAGCCTTCCAGTACTTCTCTCAAATTCGAATTAATTTTAAGTCTAACAGCATGACACAGTATAAAATAAGAATTCTGATAGATATCCTATGTATAATAGAATAACAATAACACTCTGAAATATACATAAAACGAAAAATAGTTTCCTGAGTGAATATATCCTACGGTGAAATTCATAGATGTAAAGGAGGTTTCGCATACCATTTAAAACATAAAGTCATGTATAGGGTTCTGCTATCAGAGGAGGTGAACAAAAATGCCAACATACTGCAGAATCAGTTTTAGCTCCAGCCCTGCTCTGGGAGGCAGTTGATCCTGGTCCAATAGCACCCCTGGAAATGTCTGCAGCTGTATGTTCCCATGGAAATAAAAGATCCTAGAGAATGTGAAGCTTTGAAAACAACTCTGCGGCCAGCATGACAGCACAGAGGTAGGGATGGGGCAAATAAGTTCCTGAAGATTGATTCTGAAAGTGTGAGTATCAGCTCCCAACTTACTGCCACCATACTTGGGTTCTAGAGTAGCAAACTCCTCCCTTTTAAGCAGATCAGAATACTTAACTGCAAAAAGTAAACTACGAGTGTAAAACCTTCTGTGTTGCTCTTCAACAGTATACTGGGTCTTTAACATGGGTATGTCACTAATATGAAACTTATTCACTATCTGCAGAACCCGAGATACCTGTCCAAAAGGTTGTGGACTTCACCTTACCTATGGCTTACACTTCTGATATCAAGTGTAGACACACGTCTGGCTGAAACTACAAGTTTTACTTCAACCTGGGTATATTTAGAGTACACTGGTTCATACTCCTTAATACAGAACTAGAAATTTTAATTGAGCAATTACAGTGGCTTCTATAAGAACAGGATATGATTTTGGAAAACTATATTTTTATGTTGGAAAACAGTTTGGACAGAAAGCTTGCCGTTCTTCCATCTATACAGAATATTAGTTGTAAATTTGCATACAAAGATGCATGCATAATTATAAAGTTGTATACTAAATTGCATGGCATGTAACCATGGGAAAGGATAGGTAAAAAATTCTCAAACAAGGGAAATGTCAGTTAAACCCACTCTTTCATCTGAAGTCTGCTAATTGCACAGTTTATAAACCAATATTTTTTCCTTAACAGTTATTTTACCACCATCGGCACTAGATCCTCATCTATTAGAAAATCAATTAAGTAATTAATAGTGAAAACAATCTCATTGTTCCAATTTTGTTTACTTCCTAACTGACAGAAGATCAAACCTATTTTTTGAATAGAGGCAAATTAATTGAGTAGAAATAAATTATCTGAATCTTTTTGGATGTCTACTTTAGGATGACACAAATCATCGCCTGAAAGCAACTTTTTCTCTTCTTTGCTTAAAACTCTCAGTAACTAGCTTGGCTGTAGCTTTCATTTTACATAAATACTTTTTTCAGATTAATCTCCTTCCTGTACCTAACAGTGCTGACTCAACCTATACTGTTAGAACCAATGAGTAAAATTAGGCACTGCAAATTGTTACTAGTCAAATTTATTAGCAATATTACTTACTATTATAATTCTTTTTATGAAGTAAAATGCATTTTCATCCAGTACAACTGAAAGCCATGTTTTCAATGACATATGTTACAAAATTTTTAGGTGGACAGCATACCTTGGCTAAATCCATGGGCAAGAAGTCAAAATTTAAGAGATTATAATATTTGATTCATTTAAATGGCACTGTTAATTATCTACACGCCTTGCACAGCTCCCATGGTTCACTGCTTTTTAGTAGAAATCTATTCCTGCTGCAAACCTTCCTCAAAATACAATGATGCCAAAGCAGGATTTCTGAGTAAGTTTCTGAGTAAAGGCTTGTTGGCATCTTAAGTAAGAAAAAGTTTACATTATTCCATAATGTAACAAAATGTAGTTAATCATCCTGTTTCTCTGTCCACAATTTTTTCTTTATTGAAGAATCCCCACCTGACCTTCAAATACAAAACATCTTGATTGCTTTGAAGTAAGGACAGTGAAATGAATCAACAGTGTAAACTGTATTCCGTCATGTCCCTCCGCTACTTACATCCTGGAATACTCTATATTCTCAGTATTTCCCATGAACTTTATTTGCAGATTAAAGTTGTCTAAAGAAAAATCATGAGTCTCTTGTCACCCTGCTTACATTTATTTCTTGGAGGATCAAATCCTGCAAAACATCAGTCTTCAAGCAGATGAATGAAATATAATAATTTTCCTCTAATGAAAACATGGATCTCACTAATGCTAATGTCGAATTTCTTTACTATGTACTTTTTAGTGTCTTTTAGTTTAATTACACAGAATTCAACAAGATATATACAATCACAATGACTTTAGATGACTAAAATATGTAATGCATTTGCTTGAAAGAAACGTATACCACTCATGTGACAGAAAGATCAACTATAGATGTTTGAAATGAATAGCCTTTATGCTACTCTTTTAGTATGCTCCTTTTACTGCATAGTTTGTGCTCCACTGAGAACTTAAGTTGCATTGCTTTCTTTTTCAATTGTTTATTGAATTTGCAACTAAAACAAGCCTTGATGTCTCTAATATTTATGGAGGAAAAACATGGCTGAGTTAGAGACTCTGATCTTGTGACACAATCAGATTGAAATGAACTTAACTAAAATGCCCTCAGAGATTTAACTTTAACATTACATGCTGCAGTGAAAGAAAGAACAACTTAAGGTCATTTATGCTTACTGGGGTGATTTGGAAAATGTCCTGTTACATATGTTGCTAGGATATAGGATTTCTTTGCTTTGACATTTAAATTTCTTATTAGAAATGTGGCTCTTTGTTTTGAAAGAAATATGAAAAGGAAACAAAACCCCAAAACGGTAAGAGCTTGGTAGCACACCAATGGGAATAGCAGTTTGAAGTGTCCTAAATTCTGGGTGAGCAACTAGAGATGCATTATAATAAAACATCTTTCATAGAGTATGTGTCTTTATAATGATGCATTTTTATAAGGGAAGTAGTCGGATGTATTAAGATGGCATTTTACACCTGAAGTTGAAAAAATGATTAACAAAAGAAAAACCAATCTACTAAGTCAGAACTGTTGTTAAAGCTTACTAAGATCTCTGTAGAGGTCCAACAAAGTCTCCAGATAGAGCACAATGCAATACTGTGACTTTCAATGACTTTTAAATCATAACCACAGGAGAGGTATGACCATGATCTTTTACAGAATAAACAGATCTGGAGAGGTAAACACTACTTTTAGATTTCCAACTCAGATCATATCTGGCCTGACTTTTCAGGACAGTCAAGTACCCACATGTCCAACTTCATCAGCTCACTGTTGCAGACACTCTACACTTCAGAAAACAGGGGGGTTTATTGAGAAACCTAAAATGCTTATTCACTTTTGAAAATTATGTCTGCTAAACTCACCTAATAATACAGTGACAAATTTATAAGCAGAAAAAAAAATTTCATTACATTCTTTTCCATGTATTAAGGGATAGTAAAATGATTATTAGAGAGGAGAGAGCCTCTCTAAGAGTTAACAGATCTGCAGTCTATATTTAGACACTGATTCTTCCATTTCATCAGAGAATATATTAAATGTCACATTCTGTTGCACAGCCAATTAGAGAGGTAAGCACAACAAAAAAAAGGGTTTTCCTGCTGGTTTTGTTACCAGCACAGCATGGGATCAAAAAAAGAGACACTGCTACCCAGCCAGGAAAATAAGTGAGAGAAAGACTGTAATAGTGTTGGCTTAACTAGATAAAATATTTTAGCCTTGAGTTAAGATGAAATGCAGATATAAACCAGTTAATTTTAAAACATGTGTAACATCAATTGAAATTCTCAAGAGTAAATAATCTGATCTCATATTTAAGGAAAAGAGATCTATAGAAGGAAAAAACCCCATATAATTCTGAACCAAGTGTTTGACAACATAAAATTTTTAAAACAAGACAATTCTGAAAAAGATGAAAAGATAATGTATAAACAAATCTTCTTTGGCCCTCATCTTTTTTAAATGACATAACAGCTACTTTAATCTAATGTCCTGTATAGGTGATACTGTAACTATCACTTAGTATTAAAATATAACCGTGCCATTTCAAATATATTTTAATTTTAAAATCCACTATATAATTCTATACAGCAAGTATCATCATCTTTAATCAAAGTGAAATAAATGTTTTACTAATCTTGAAGGTAAAGCACACCAAATGTCCCCAAAATTGAAAGTTTAAACCACTGAAAAAAAAGGGGGAGAAGGGGGAATTGTAAGGAAGTAAGCAGAATGACTCCAATGAGACACATTTTAATACTGATCTCCTTATAAAACTGCTTAGTATGGATACTAGGCAAAATGTGTCCATTGTTTCTCCCTCTCTTTTTAATTTAAGCAAAGAGAAAGAATGTCAATATCTTCCATACAATAAATTAGATTTTTTTTTATTAGGAGGAGGAAGCAGAAGAGAATCTTATAGAGTCCTAAACTCAGTTTAGAACTGAATTGAATGGAAATCTAACACCAAAAAGTTTTTTACCGGCAAACCAAACCTTTTATATTGAGCAATGTTAAATCAAAAGGCAGGTAATTACTTTTAAGCTGTAAAATACCAAATTACTTTCATTGCTACTGAGTAGCTAAAGTTTAGCCTTTTTTTTTTAATTTGCACATATATTTCCATATTCTTCTGTGTTTTCAAAGATAAGTAAAACTGATGCAATTTTCTTGACACAACACTTGCATTAATGAGCTGCTCTTTTCTTTAAGACAACTGAAGAGCTTTTCATAACCCAACAGCAGCAGGATATAAGCATCTCAAAGTTATTACAGAAGCAACGTAAGAAAAGCTATGACACAGAATATCTTCCTATGTGGCAACCTGGAGCTTACTATGCAATTCCTTCTTTCTCATGAGGTTTATATTTCAACCATTGGCTTTCATACTTTTACAATGCAAATCAGCACCGGCAATAAAAAGATAAAGAGATCTGCCTTAAATATCAGAGAAATTATTAATTGCTCTTTTTTTTTTCCTTAATTATCTTAACATTTAATACAATAATTGTGTTTATGGGATAAAGTAGTTTAAGTAACAACTGCATGTATTGCAGCCTATCATGTCTCCTGGATTCCTTGCTAAATGATTTAATGCAGAAAGATCATGAGGCTTTCTACTTGAAAGATCAGTGTTTCTCATACCTTTTGTTTGATGATCATGTCGTTGATATCATCAAGGTCACCTACTATCACTCTCTGAGATTTTATCTCTCGATCCAGTCGAGAAAGCCAGTCAGTGAGTTCTGCCCATGCCTTATTGAAGTCAGCCAAGGCTGGAAGCTCCAAAAGCACAGAAGATGGCATTTCTGGTTTGAAGGTGATGGTTTCCTTGGTTACCCTGGTTTGTGTATCCACAGCAACAGTTTCACCAGAAGTTACTGAAAGAAAAAAATGCTAAAATTACTGAATAAATGAACTAGGATAAATGTTTATTTCAGTAACAGAATTTATGCAGTAGAAAGGGTAAAACAGAAATAAGCTCATTTCTTGATGTTATGTCTACTGGAAATACGGAAGTTAAAACTAAAAGAATATATTAATTAATTTTTCTACAGTACTTCTATTATAGTGTATGCTTAACATTCAGCATTGTCAGCATATTCAAATTTTATCCTTAAAAGGCATAGTAACACTAGCAAAGATCTCAGTGTAATAAGAACCCCACACTCAGGGTCACTGAAGTAGAGCTATACGTGAGTCATCTTCCAAAACACAGTAATGTGGTCGGCTCTGTCAAGGCTAGAGGCAGATTGAAAAAAAGTTAGTTGCAATATCCAGGGTATCACAGCACAATCATATGTCTAGAAACAAGTTTCTTCCACAGTCTCCAGTCACTCTGTAGCTGTGAATTTGTCTCACCAACAATCTTCTCACTGTTACCACCAGGTATTTCCCATAGGCTCTGTGACCAATATGGGAATTTACACAACAAGAAATTCAGCCTTGGCCGATTCTTGATTTTTCCTCCTTATAACTTGAAAGTACTATGTGCTGTTATTTGGATATTTGTGGAATTTTCTACTTCTATTTGGAGAAAATGGATAGATCTTCTCCCTTCTGTCCTACCTTTGCTCTGTTACCTGTGATTTAAAGAATCTGTTCATTATTCATTGCTTGGGTTGAGGGATTACCCAATACTGAAGCACAGCATATTTTTCTGCATTCAAAAAAGATGTGATGTGCCACGGATAGCTATCATTGGACAGAGAGACATGTAACATGCATTAATTCAGAATTTCAAGATTGATTTTTACTTCTTAGTTTTTGTTATTTACAAAAAGATGGCTATAAACTATTGGGCTACTTTTGCCCTCCATTTCATCATGAAAAAGTAATTAATTATGCACAATATTATGGCAGATGAGGCTACATTGACTTCTATTTGGTCCATTTTTTCTTCATTTTTTTAAAAAAAGCCCAACCAAACAAGAAAAATACTAATTTAGGGAAAACACAAGAACACAACGCATTGTTTCACTGAGGTGCTAAAGCACTAGAGAAAAGAGTCTAAATACCTACCCTTTAGAGCTGCTACAGAATCTCTATGTGACTCAACTACCTAAATAACACAATAGCTAAACCAGGAAAGATGAAAGAAAGGTGTATGGAGTGTGCTCTACATTTTCTAACATTGAACTGCAAAATATGGTTATTGAAAAAGAAATATAAATTTCTAAAGGATCAAAATACTTGTTTGCAGAGTAGAGGAAACCTTACAGGCTAGAGAAAACCCATTTCCTGCACACTTCCTACAGGGTAGCTTGACTTTAACGGGGAAAAAAAAACCAACACAAAACCAACCAACCAACGAACCAAAAAAAAAAAAAAACCACCCCGAAACAGCATTGCCCCATGCAGAGTTATTTTTTCTTTCTAGTACTTCTGAAAGTCTAATGGCTTTCCCCATTTGCAGTCATGCCATTTCAGCAAAGTCTGTCTGAAGCCTGAAAACTCAAGCAGCAGATGAGGGTTCAACAGTTTGGCCATAAAACCACTTGAAACATTAAAACGATCAGTAACGTTAACTGATATAGCCAAGGAATTTAGCAGCTATTTTTCACTAATGAGAAAGGTTTTGAGGTTTTGAGTAATTTCACTAGGGAATCAGGGACCCTCTTCAGCACTGCAGAAAGCGAAAAAGCTGTGCACAAGCATCCAAATAACTGTCACTGCAAAAGCACCATAGCATGCTGTCAGCATTAAAAATACTGTATGATTATGAATCATTTACCAAATCAACATATGCATTATTTATCTAGCCTGAATAAATGGAATAATATACCAAAAGTGACTCCTGCAAATGATAATTTTTAATGACATAAGCTGCAATTAAATACATTTATCCACCCATCCATATTATTATGTGTAGTGTAATCCTTGTACATTTCCTTTCTCTACTTTAAAACCACATACCTGTGGATAACCAGGAAGTAAATTAATTATTATAAAAGGCTTCTCTAACACAGAAAGTTTGTAATTAAAATCACACAAATAGATGAGAAAACAGTTATATCTTTTTCTAACATGGAAAGAGGTTTGTAAGAGGTTTTTTATAGCATCACATTGTTTGCTATAACAGAGTATCTTGCACATCAAAGATTAGCATTTTTTAATACCAAAAAGCAAACCAGATAACTCTAAAGTATCTCTATCCTTCACCCTTTTTATTTCACTTTTTATATTTTTACACACAGATGTGAATAATTAATAATAATAATAGTACTCATCAAGTTTTCTTTCATCTCTGTTGAAATTACTCCAGATATTTTCTTCCCCATTATATTTCTTTCTAAATTATGCAAATGAAGCAGAGATTAGCTCTACTCTGTACTGGTGAGGCCATGACTGGAGTACTGTGTTTGGTTCTGGGGTTCTCAGTACAAGACAGCTATAATGCTAATGGAGAGAGGCCAGTGAAGGGCCACAAAGATGATGAAGGGACTGAAGGAGCTCTCAGAGGACGAAAGCCTAAGAGGACAAGAGTTTAGCCAAGAAAAGACAAGACTCAGGGGGATCTCATGTATATATCAACATGTATAAATATCTGAAGGGAGGGTACAAAGATGATGGAGCAAGCTCTTTCCAATGGTACACTCTTGTGTGACAAGACAAGAGGCAATGGGCACAAACCAAAACACAGGAGGTTCCCTCCAAATATCAAGAAACACTTTTTGACTGTGAGATAAACTGAGCCCTAGTACAGGTTGCCCAAAGAGGTTGTGGAGTCTCCCTCCTTGGAGATTCTAAAAAACTGCCTGGACATGACCCTGGGCAGCCTCCTCTACATCACCCTGCCTGAGCAGCCGTGTTGGACCATATGATCTCTAGAGGTCCCTTCCAACAGCAACCATTATGTGATGCTGTCATTAGTCATCCCATAAACTGACTCCTGATGTAGGAGAGTTTTTAACCACCCTTTTCAGTTCTTATATACCACTTCACCCATAGCTGTTAGCCCAAGATAATATGGAGAGCATTCAGTGATCAGAAAGAAATGTACTGAACCTATCATTCACTAACGGAGATAACTGGCTGAGTTCATGGCCTTTAGGACAAGACTCAGCTCTCTAGGTAATACCTAAAGCAACAAGTTTTAATTCACAGTTCAAAGTTTGAATATTTGGATTCATGCCCCCTTCATCCAGCCCTCACTCTCTGTTTTGGAGAAGATGGGAAACAAGTGTTTAAATAGTAAATGGTGCTTAGCACCCCAAAGTTTTCTCCTGTGCTGGCTAGAGAGCAGCACAGTGCTACTAGGTGCCATGCCTTCATACTTTGGCAGTAGCAGCCATCATCTCTCCCATCCCTCTCCTGAAAGTAGCAATACGCCATAGCTTTCCTTTGGCTGTCAGCAGGTGAAAGAGTGAGTTTAGTAACTATCGCTGCAGGGAGGAGAAAAGGGGAAGAAACCTCAACTTCTACCATAGAGTGGCAGACCATGAATAGCTCCAACAATGGATATGGCCCACACAGTTCACAAATTTGGGACATCAAATAAAGGTAAAATTTAAAACAAAACCATATCAAGCAAGAATAGTGAGGAAGAAGTGAACACTGTATTGAGATCTGCAAGACAATAAGGAGGGAAACTACATAATGTTTTTATAAGGCAAATGAAATTTACAATAGAATTACTTTTTATTTATATACAAACAAGAACTATTTGATTTGTAGATTCACTTGCTAATGTGCATTGCAGCTAGAAAAGAATGTCAACATTAAAAAAACCCCACGTAGTTACTTAGTTTAACTGAGTTGGCACTTCAAGCTTATAGACATCAATGGTCTGAAATAATTCCCAGAAAAATCACTGAGAAAACAAAATATTAGTCATCACTTTCTCTGTCTTTATTGCTCTCTCCAGAAAGCATGGTGAATTCAAAAGGGGTCATGGAATATTCATTAATATCTTCAGAATGATACCCAGTGTTTTTCTGCCAATATAGTAATTGCAGTTTAATGGGAATGCCTTGGTTATACTCTTTTAATATTTATAATAAGAAGCCTATTTTATTTTTTGTCTTTGTTCAGCAGGGGGAGAAAATGTCAGAGAAGTCTTTCAGCATGTCAGTCCCTGATGAATGTCGTTTCATTTCCTGAAGAACAAACAAATGAGCAACCAACTAGAAATACATAATGAAAACAAAATATACCATAGTTTTCTATAGATTTCAAAATATTTTGGCTTAATGTTGTCCTTTATGGCTTTCTGTGTTTGATGTGGTTTTTATGTCCTCCTCTCTCCAAGCTGGATATTAAAAATCTGTCTGACATCTAGAGAAAATTATATACCAAAGACATAAATTCACAGAATTGTCTACATTTTGTCTATGTCTCACCCCTGGATAGGAATTCAACTCCACAGATCAGTCACAATTTCCTGTAACATTTTAACATGTCATCTCAATTCACCTTCTCCTCACATGAATTCCCTAATACTGTGAGTAAAAGTGATTCAGAGCAAGGCTCACTCTTGGCAGTGAGGTATTACATGTCACGGTCAAGACACATGCAATTACTGAAAAACATAGAGGAGTGTTTCATTCCAGAACTTTACCAAGGAGGTTAAATATGAAAAGTATGCTTAAGTGTTGTCTTCCAGTCGTTACCAAGGGCTGGAAACTCAAGGTCCACTTCCATCTGGCCTAAAGTTCATGTAAAGGCCTTGTATTTCCTCTGTGACTTCAGATATTCTTTGACAACAGGAAAACAGTTGCTTAGTTTGGCATTCACATAGGTTAACAGATGTTGTGTTATCTCAGAGGACATTTCTATTCTCATCAGTATTTCAGGTAAATAGAAGAAACACTTTCTAAAATAGAAATCTACAAACCCTCCATAAGTAGACTTGGGATGAATGAAATTGAAATCCAGGTATTAAATGCAGAAATAAAAAAGCAGAATTAATCCAACTTCAGGAAAGCACTTCCCTCCCACCCCCTTTCATTCTGCTTATTTCAGTGCTATGTTTCAAGAGATGATCAAACTGACAACTCAGAACAAATTGAACTCCTTAATTAGAAACTGAACAGGAATGGAATAGACAGGAAGAATGACTATACTTCGAAAAGCTTCAAACCCCTTCCAACACCTCTTTTCAAGTCAAAGTCCTGAAGCACAACTGGATCAGTTCACAGGAATGTTCCTAACCATCCCTCTGAATGTTTTAAGTAGTGTTGAAGTTTTAATTATGTAAGGTAAATGTACCTAGTGGGTCAAAGCTCTTTGACAAAGAAGAAATAACATAGTAACCAGATGCAGATTTCAATTCAATTTGCATGCCTACCCTGCGGATTTACTTCCATAGTTATCAGTACCAATTAAGGCTCACAGCAGCCTTAAATCCTTCATACAATGAATAATAGTAACATGCACTCATTAAACTTCTGTATTAGTCAAGGAAACGCAGATGAGTTTTACTCTAAGGACAATAGAGAAAGAATATCTGTACTCTGTGACATATGCACAGACAACATCATCCCATGAATTTGTAAGACAAGCAACATTGCCTTCTCTAGTGATAGTCCAAATGAGCATTCCCTCTGTAGGTAAACCAGCAGTTCACTGATTTGCCTGGCACACCAGGCAGGTTTTGCTTATTTCTAGGGGAAGCCTCAGTGTTATCTTAACAATATTTCAGCCTTATGAACTGGATTGGGAACAAGTAGACTTCAGAATAGCACAGAGATGAAAATCTATCGCCTACTAAAACGTATGTTTTCCTTTGATTTTTTTTTTATTATGCTGTGTCATTGCAGACAATTTCTTCAGGGTTTGAGCATCCATGCTCATATTCTTAACCTACAAGCAGGTTTACCTCAGAGAGATCTGGGAAGACAGTCCTGAGACTGATTTATTCCTTAGACTTGTCCCAGTGATAAATGAATAGTCTCATCTCTCTTTGTCCTTGAAAGTTAAGAGTACATTAAGTTCTCCCATACAGTACAGTCCTGCCATGCAAGGTGCTTCACTGCCAACAACAGTTTTTGTAGAGGGGGCTACAGCTACCTGTCAGGTGTTCTGGCTCACAAAGGTGTCCTGAAAGAAACATAGTAGAATAAAAGTGGGGAACACAGCTCTGATTAACTAAAACAAACAATTTGTTATAGAGAGCTCAAAACCCAACTTTGAAATCTAAAAGCAAGAATGGGGATTTTCTAGTGGTATGAACTCAGAATAAAGTCTTTAAGTTGATCAAAAAATTATTGCCGACAAAATTCCAGCTATGGCTCTAAATGTGGAAAGCATGCATCCTTAGAGCATTATACCTCTAAGCTAACATTTTCTTAATATTTTAATCAGCTTCTAGAGACAAAAAAAAACAAACCAAAAACATATTTCAAAGTGAGTCTTTTCCTATTTCAATAAAACACCAATGTCAGATTGACCAACATCTAATTGCCTTAGCCATGTATGTTTGGGAAAAACAATTCCTAGAAAAAAATGACTTAGTAACTGTATCTGGGATATTTCATAGATAGTAATTCTTATAGAGTACAAAAGGGTAACAATTAGCACTTGATTTCATGAACACTCAGGGAACATTCACATTATATGCTATTGTCAGCAGTTTAAAAAACAAGTTAAGTGCCTAAACTTCCTTTATATTCAAGAAGCTCTTAATGATTCCTAACGATTCATTATAGATTATATATATATTAGATTAAGACAGGTTAAAAAATGCTGATATTTTACAGGATTATTACTTACACTTTATATCTAAAATAGACTATGCAGTGGGATAAAGAGATGGACCAAAACTAAAGATCCCATAATTCTTAGAGATTCAAAAGAAAGTAGAAAATCAAGGTTAAAAACTGTTAGGAGAAAAGAAGATTTACATATAAATGTATTCCGCTATATTTGAAAAATAACCATAAAAGTTATGTTTTTTAATATGTTACTAGTATTAGAGTAATAAATAGCATCATAACTTAAAATTTACAGTAGGAATTTAAGTGTTAGCTTTCTCTGGCTTATGTTTCTCTGTCATAGGAGAGATCTGCTAGAATTTTCTTTCTGTCTTCCCTTTCATGTGTAGAAGCATGACTAAGCTGTTTATTGTACAATGCATTTTTCCAAATTTCTCCAAACACAACAGAAAGATGTTTAGATATGCCTTTCACACAGTGTAAAGAAAAGCTCTTGCTTTCTGAAACACTGAATTGCAATGGCAATAAGAACATATGTCACTGTCTGTCAGAAAAAATAGGCAGACTCTACCAAACACTTAAGAATTTCAGTGATATGTCATATAAGTAGGACTGTGTGCATCACAATGTAAATAACATTAAGGTGATGTTAGCTTAGTGCTGCATATCCAAAAGTTCAGACTATGACTTTTTGTTGATAAGAGCTTCTTCAAATACTTTCTCTGTATAAAAGGTACCTTAAAAGTGGAATCCTAATGATTTGTTTGACAAGAATATTGCCATCATAGGAGGCACTTCAAAACACTAACAGAAGTTAGAGTTTTAAAAACTTACCCTTTGTGGAAAAGTATCAGGTTGTAAAATACCTCAGCAAACTGGATATTCGTAAGTCCATGGGCTCTGATGGCCTATGAGTGCTTGGGGAGCTGGCAGATATCATTGCAAGGCCAATTCTATACATTTTAATGGATCATGGTGACTGGTAGAAGTGCCTGAAAACTGGAGGAAAGGAAATGACCTTTTGTCTTCAGGAAGGACAATAAGAGGACCTGGATAACCACAAGCCAACCAGTCCCATCTTGAAACCTGGAAAAGTAATGGCGTATCTAATCCTGGGAAAAAGTTGATTGGGAATAATAAGCATGGATTCATCAAGGGGACGTTATGTTTGACCAAACTGATCACCTTCTACAATGAAACAGATGGCTTGGCAGAAAACAGGAAAGTAGCTATCATCTGCCTTGTTATCAGCAAGGCTTTAACACTGTCTCACGTAAGAGTCTTGTAGAAAAGCTGAAGATACATGGTCTGAATGAGCATACAGTGAGGTGGATTGAAAACTGGATGAATCAGTAGGCCCACAGGGCAGTGATCAGTCTAGTCTGAGGCCAGAAACCAGTGGTGTTCCTCAGGGCTCATCACGGTGTCCTATTCAACTATTTAACATCTTCCCTAAGATCTGGATGATGGTACAAAGTACACCCTCAGCAAGTTTGCAGGTGATACAAAGCTGGGAGGAGTGGCTGCACTTGGAGAAATGTTGCCAACAGGTGGAGAGAATTCCCTCTACTCAGCATCTGGAGCGCTGTGTTCGGTTCTGGGGTTCTCAGTACAAGACAGCTATAATGCTAATGGAGAGAGGCCAGTGAAGGGCCACAAAGATGATGAAGGGACTGAAGAAGCTCTCAGAGGACAAAAGCCTGAGAGGACAGGGACTGTTTAGCCAAGAAAAGACAAGACTCAGGGGGGATCTCATCAATGTGTATAAATATCTGAAGGGAGGGTACAAAGATGATGGAGC